>JBBHAA010003538.1:0-244784 GCA_037953035.1 Aquarana catesbeiana | reverse complement strand
ATAATATATATATATATAACGCTCTCTCTGTATATTCCCATCGCAGGCTGAAGTCGTCTCATCTGAACACCTTGTTTGTGACCCGGATGAATTGGGCCAATGTGGGAGGTTTATCAGGCAAGTCATGTGATGGGCGGTGAAGGGTCATCGCTCTGCCATTGGACGGGTCACCATATGGGGCGGTTGGCGAGGGGTTAATGCCGGTGACAGACTCATCATCTATAATCAGAGAGATGCAATTATCGGACCTCCAGCTGTTGCAGAACTACAAGTCCCATCATGCCTCTGGCTCTGGGTGTCAGGCTTGTGGCTGTCAGAGTCTTGCAATGCCTCATGGGACTTGTAGTTCTGGAATATCTGGAGGTTCCAGTGATTGGATATCCCTGATCTCTATCATTTCTGACTTGCCCAGTGTTTCCTCATCTCTGGTGTTGCCCCCCCTGTAGGCATGCTGCTGACATTGAGGGACGTCGGACTTCCTTCCTGTGTGGTGGCCGGACCTCCTCAGCTGGTAAAATCTCCACATTTTTATATTTCCATTGTTGTGTCCTAGTGGTGGGGGATGTGCACAATGCAGCATCTCCTATCGGGGGAGGGGAGGGGGATTTACTAAAACTGGTCCACACAGGATCTGCTGCAGCTCTGCATAGGAACCAATCAGCTTCCAGGGATTTTTGTCAAAACTTCATTGGACAAGCTGAGGTTAGAAGCTGATTGGCTCCCAGGATGAGCTGCACCAGATTCTGAGTGCTCCAGTTTTGGGAAACCTCCCCCCATAGGAACCGGAAGATCGTATTTCCTTCATTTCTTTCTCCAGCTTGGACCAATGTATGTGTGTGCCATGCTTGTGGCATCCGGTGCCGGCATGGGCGCCAATCGGGGAACACACACCAAAAGTATTGGGACGTCCTCCGAGCAGCCCGCAGCGCGCTCTATGAGACTCGGCTGATCACAGATCGGAGTAAGGGGTCGATCCTGAACCCTCATCACATGATCAGCTGATCATGTGATGTAAACAGAGCCGGTAATCGCCTATTTTTTATCCTCGCGATGATAGTGAGGAGAAAAAAAAAAAGCCGATCACCAGCGGCTCTCAGAGGGACATCAGTCCTGATCAAGGAGAGCTACAGCATGCTCATCTGTGCCCATCTGTGCCACCTACCAGTGCCCACAGTGCTGCCTTATCTGTGCCTCATCAACAGTGCTGCCCATCAGTGCCGCCTTATCTGTGCCCATCAGTGCCACCTTATCTGTGCCGCCTTATCTGTGCCCATCAGTGCCGCCTTATCAGTGCCTCATCAACAGTGCTGCCTATCAGTGCCACCTTATCTGTGCCCATCAGTGCCGCCTTATCAGTGCCTCATCAACAGTGCTGCCTATCAGTGCCGCCTTATCTGTGCCCATCAGTGCCGCCTTATCAGTGCCTCATCAACAGTGCTGCCTATCAGTGCCGCCTTATCTGTGCCTCATCAACAGTGCTGCCTATCAGTGCCGCCTTATCTGTGCCTCATCAACAGTGCTGCCCATCAGTGCTTCCTTATCTGTGCCCGTCAGTGCCGCCTTATCTGTGCCACCTACCAGTGCCCACAGTGCTGCCTTATCTGTGCCTCATCAACAGTGCTGCCCATCAGTGCTTCCTTATCTGTGCCCATCAGTGCCGCCTTATCTGTGCCACCTACCAGTGCCCACAGTGCCGCCTTATCTGTGCCTCATCAACAGTGCTGCCCATCAGTGCCACCTTATCTGTGCCCATCAGTGCCGCCTTATCTGTTTGTATCAGTGCCACCTTATCTGTGCCCATCAGTGTTGCCATATCTGTGCCCATCAGTGCCACCATACCTGTGCCCATCAGTGCCGCCTTATCTGTGCCCATCAGTGCTGCCTTATCTGTGCCTCATCAACAGTGCTGCCCATCAGTGCCGCCATATCTGTGCCCATCAGTGCCACCATATCTGTGCCCATCAGTGCCACCTTATCTGTGCCCATCAGTGTTGCCATATCTGTGCCCATCAGTGCCGCCATACCTGTGCCCATCAGTGCCGCCTTATCTGTGCCTCATCAACAGTGCTGCCCGTCAGTGCTGCTTTGTCTGTGCCCGTCAGTGCTGCCTTATCTGTGCCCATCAGTGCCGCCATATCTGTGCCATCAGTGCCGCCATATCTGTGCTCATCAGTGCCACCAACAGTGCTGCCCATCAGTGCTGCCTTATCTGTGCCCGTCAGTGCTGCCTTATCTGTGCCACCTACCAGTGCCCACAGTGCCGCCTTATCTGTGCCTCATCAACAGTGCTGCCCATCAGTGCCACCTTATCTGTGCCCATCAGTGCCACCTTATCTGTTTGTATCAGTGCCACCTTATCTGTGCCCATCAGTGCCACCATACCTGTGCCCATCAGTGCCGCCTTATCTGTGCCCATCAGTGCTGCCTTATCTGTGCCTCAACAGTGCTGCCCATCAGTGCCGCCTTATCTGTGCCTCATCAACAGTGCTGCCCATCAGTGCTTCCTTATCTGTGCCCGTCAGTGCCACCTACCAGTGCCCATCAGTGCCGCCATATCTGTGCCCATCAGTGCCGCCATATCTGTGCCCATCAGTGCCACCAACAGTGCTGCCCATCAGTGCTGCCTTATCTGTGCCCGTCAGTGCCGCCTTATCTGTGCCACCTACCAGTGCCCACAGTGCCGCCTTATCTGTGCCTCATCAACAGTGCTGCCCATCAGTGCCACCTTATCTGTGCCCATCAGTGCCGCCTTATCTGTTTGTATCAGTGCCACCTTATCTGTGCCCATCAGTGTCGCCATATCTGTGCCCATCAGTGCCACCATACCTGTGCCCATCAGTGCCGCCTTATCTGTGCCCATCAGTGCCGCCTTATCTGTGCCCATCAGTGCCGCCTTATCTGTGCCCATCAGTGCCACCATATCTGTGCCCGTCAGTGCCGCTTTATCTGTGCCCGTCAGTGCTGCCTTATCTGTGCCCATCAGTGCCGCCATATCTGTGCCCATCAGTGCCGCTTAATTTGTGCCCATCAGTGCCGCCTTATCTGTGCCCATCAGTGCCGCCTTATCTGTGCCCATCAGTGCCGCCTTATCTGTGCTCATCAATGAAGTAGAAAAATTACCTGTTTGCAAAATTTTATAACAAAATATGAAACATGATTTTTTTTTTTCTTTCAAAAATTTTCCATCTTTTCTTTTGTTTGTTTAGCAAAAAATAAAATCCCAGCTGTGATTAAATATCACCAAAAGAAAGCTCTATTTGTGTGAAAAATGATATAAATGTCCTATGTGTACAATGTTACATGACCGCGTAATTGTCATTCAAAGTGGGACAGCGCTGAAAGCTGAACATTGTCCTGGGCAGGAAGGGGGGGAAGTGCCGGTAAGCAGAGAGGTTAAAGTTCATGTGTGTGTAAAGGCCGGCGTCCCAATACTTTTGGTAAGATTGTATTTTCTCAATGTATGAAAAGTGTTTCTGTTTTGACAAGGTGGAAAGGCGAATGGTGACATCACAACCTCCACCTTGTCCAATCAGAGATCACTTTTTTTGTTGATGGAGAGAATGCAAAGTGTGCTCCATATGGTGCCGTGTCTTGAGGGTGACCCACTGTGATCATTAAGCAGCACAGCAGCCAATCGGCTCGGGACTCGGATGCTCCCTACAATCCCTGTAGTCAGTGGTACCTACTGTCCTCATTTCCATCTTCTGCAGGTTTGGGCTCCACCTACTTCCATCGGTTCAAGCTGGAGCAATTCTAACTGTAAACCTTTCCATACCAGAACGGAAGCCATGCTCTAGAGCAGTGATGGAGAACCTCGGCACCCCAGATGTATTGGAACTACATTTCCCATGATGCTTCACTACACTGCAGAGTGCCTGAGCATCATGGGAAATGTAGTTCTAAAATCTCTGGGGTGCCAAAGTTCCCCATCACTGCCCTAGGCGGAGCACACCTGAACCTGGTAAGTGTGGTTCTGATAGGTTCACTATAAGTTCACCCAAAATGAAAAGGTGAATGAACACGCCCCTCACCGCCCCTCCCCCCCCCCCAGTCTCCTGTTACACTCGAATATGTGAACCAGACCTAAAACAAGACCAGAAATGTCTTCAGTGCCAGTAATTGTCAGGCAGGGATGGTGCCAAAAAGCACCGCTCCACTTCATCATGTGAGATGATCCCAAAAGGAGAACAAACTGCACCTTGCTGCCCCGCAGCTACGAATCCTCAGAGCGTCGTGGTGACTCGGCACTGGTTCCTGAATGTCTGCGCTCAGCAGAAGACATAAACACAGATCGGGGAGTCTGAAGAATAAAAACTGCTTCTATTTAGAATGTTAGTATCTCTGTCCCAGAGAGCGCCACCAGATTTCCCACCGGCGTGCACGATGATGTCACATGTCCAGCCCCTCCCAACGCGTTTCTGGGAATAGATGGAGTTGAGGAGAAGTGCCGGCCTCCCTGCAGCCTCTGCGGGGTGATTGCACAGCATTTAGTGGTGTGGGCAGCAGGATAGATAAGTATTCAATGTCTTCTTTAAGGATGAGCTCCGGCGTGTTCGCACACCCCACGTGCCGAGGCCGCGCCAGGAAGTCGGCACTGCGGAGCGCTAATCACAGGCAGTGAGACGTAGTCCCGATGTGCAGCTGCAGAGATGGGGAAATGTCTCACTGCTTGTGATTAGCGGTCCACAGTGCCGACTTCCTGGCGCGGGCTCGGCACGTGGGGTCTGCGAACACGCCGGAGCTCATCCTTAAGGCCCCATACACACGAAATGGCCTGGTCATGAAGGGGGGGGGTAAAACCTTCCGGAGCTCAAGTGGTTAAGCACTGTATATCTTTTAGAATTACACCGGTGTATGACATTTTGAGGCTTTGTATTTATTTTTATTTACTGCCTCCTCTTTTATTTTGTACAAAAGAATTGGGGATTAAAGTGGAACTTCAGTCATTTTTTTTTTTTTCAACTTTCCATCTATTAAATCTTCTGCTCTTGTTGTTGTTTTAACTTTGGATAGTAAAACCATTTTTTTGTCCTGTCAGTAAATCCCTTATACAGCCACTTCCTGTTTCCTGTCTGGTCATTAGCCTGGAGCCAGGGGGTAGGCAACCTCGGCCCTCCAGCTGTGGAGAAACTACAAATCCCATCATGCCTCTGCCTCTAGGAGTCATGCCTGTGATTGTCAGGGTCTTGCTATGTTTCATGGGACTTGTAGTTTCACCACAGCTGGAGGGCCGAGGTTGCCCTACCCCCAGCCTAAAGTTTGTCAGGAAGGGGGGTGGTGAGTCATAAGAGGACCAATGAGAACTGCGGAGGTGTGTGTCTGTAAATCCAGGAAGTGAACAGGCAGCAGCTTCAGCTGCCCACAGTTAAAATGGACTCAGTGGAGGGAGATTTCTGCAGCATATTTGGCAAGTACAGAATCCCAGTATATATAAAATAATATGCAGAGTGGTTGGAGGGAATCTTCAGAATGGCAAAGATGGTTTTTATAACAAATGATGTGAGCAGACTGCAGTTCCTCTTTAAATTTCTGATTTGTATGCACTAAAATGATTTCATGTGTTCTACAGAGGTGCTTTCTTATACAGATCCTGTGTACAAAGACGAGACGATGACCGTTCACCAAGTACCAATCTTCAGTAATTGATCGATCGATTCTTCTGGTTCTGATCCCCCCCCCCTTCCCCGCTGCTCTGCAGTTTTCAAAACTACTAAATTAAATAATTGTAAATTTTTCAATCCACTGAAAATGGGCAATAAATGTTCTAAACTTGTTTTTTATTTAGGTAATGGAAGTGGAAAAGAATTGTCGGCTCAACCTCTGGACCTGAGTCCCTCGGCAGAGGCTGGAGGTCGGGGGGATGGAAGAACATCTACAGGTATGAGGAGGAGATGATGAGTGTCTACAATCATTTCTGCTAGGCGTTGTGCGATCGTACATCACTTGTCTGACTGCAGACTATTTCCAATGTGAATACGTTTGAAAAACCCGCCCAATGGAGACGATTGTAAATAGAATAACAATGGAAATGTGAGCTTTGTGCTGCTGCTGTAGTGCAAAGTGAAAGACCCCAAGTGATGAAAAATATGAATGTTCTACTCAGCGCTGCTCCAATAAATAATAATACAATGTATAATAAAGTGCCTACATCAGTATAATCAATAACATGACATTACCTGACAATGTAAAGGGCTCAGTGCAATTATAGTGCAAAACAAAGTCCATCCATATAATAATCATATGATGTGTTGAACTTGTGCAAATGATGGAGTTGGTGTAGATCTTGGCGACACTCTGGGTCCCCCTCCTGGGTCCCCACTCACCAGCAGTAATCTTTAAATGCCCCCGGTATTACATTTAGATTGGCGTCTCCAGTCAAAGGCTGGGGCTGTTGGATGTAATCAGTATATGGGTGAAAAGATGCTTCTTAAGACGCCCAGTGGGAGGGGCGAAACGCGTCAAGCTGAGGAGTCCTAGTGATGGTTGTTTACACGTCAAGGCAGCGTTTTTCTGCACGATTTTTTTTTACATCGCTTCCGTCATCCAATGTTATGGAGCTGAGTGGGGGGCCATCATTCTCTCACTCGACACGGTGCCTCTGTGAGGGAAAGGATCGGATCATCTCCTCCGCTACCAGTGGCTCCGGTAAGTGGCGAAGACGACCGGAGGAGGGGGGGGCACCTCCCCCACCACCGATAAAAGTGAACTCACAGCAAATCTGCCACGGAGACCACTTTTATCGTAAAGCGGACCGCCTGCCGGGGGTTTTGTTAGCTATCAGCTGCCATAACAACGGTCGGTACTCAACGTCAAAGTAGAGGTGAATGGGAGCAATGAGATGGGTCTTAAGTTGTTCAGGTTGGTGGGGTCCAGTGAGGGCTTTTTAAGTATGGGAGTGATCTGCGCATGTTTTAGAGGGGAGGGGAAGATGCCACTAGAGAGGGAGAGATTGAAGATGTGGGTGAGGGAGCACAGGATAGAAGAAGAGGGTGACCGTAGTAGTTGTGAGGGAACAGGATCCAAGGGGACAATTGGTTAGGTGGGCATCAGAGAAAAGTTTTGGAACCTCTTCAGTAGTACTTCAAAAGAGGAGAATGTTGAATGTGCTGTTAGACAAGGTATGTTGGGTGGGAAGATGTACGCACAGTGGAGGTGTCCTCAGGAATTGCATCAATCGAGTCTTTGAAGTGATTGGCAATCTCTTGGGCAGTGAGTGAGTTAGTGGGTAGAGGGGGGTGGGGGACGAAGCAGAGAGTTAAAGGTTGAGAAGAGCCGACGGGGACTGGATGACAAAGTATTAATAAGAGAGACAGAGTAGGCTTGTTTGGCAGCATGGAGGTAGGAATTGTGATTTTGAAGGGCAGATTTATATTGGGTAAAGTCTTGCAGACATTTGGTTTTACACCACAGTCATTCAAGAGCACGGCAATGTCTCTTGAGATTTCTAGTGTTGTCAGGTTGCCAGGGTTGTAACGGTCGGGACCTGATTCTGCGTGTGGTTAGAGGAGCAAGTGCATCTTGTGATGATGAGAGTGAACTGTTGTAGACAGAGGTGGTCAGGTCAGGACAGGGGAGAGATTATGTCATATAGGTGGTCAGTAGTAGAATAGAGAAGAGAAGGGTTAAAGTGACGAAGGTTCCTACAAGTAATTGTTTGCTGCTTGGAGGGATGGGTGGTCGGAGGCAAGGATACAGTGAAAGTAATGAGGTTGTGATCAGAGAGAGGAAAGGGGGTGTTGGTGAGGTTGCCAAGATTGCAGAGATGGGAGAATACAAGGTCAGGGGTATTACCATTGGAGAGAGTGGAAGTACGTGTCCATTGGGTTAGGTCAAAAGATGAGGTTAAGTCGAGAAGTTTAGCTGTAGTTGGGTTATTAACATTGACAGGAATGTTGAAGTCACCAAGAATGATCGTAGATATTTCAGAGGAGAGAAAGTAGAGTAGCCAGGCAGCAAAGTCATGAAGAAAGCGCGATACCGGTCCTGGAGGCCGATATATTGCTGCAATTCTCAGAGAAATGGGAGAGAACAGATGAATACAATAGATCTCGAAAGAAGAGATGGATAGAGAGGGAGGGACAGGAAGGACTTGGAAGGTGCTTTGTGGGGATAGAAGGAATCCAACTCCCCACCTCCTTTCTGTCTGTTGGGTCTGGAGGAGTGAGTCCAATGGAGGCCACCATGGAAGAGGGCAGCAGGAGAAGCTGAGTCAAAATTTTGAAGGCAGGTTTCCGTTATGGCGAGTATGTTAAGGCCATGAGAGATGAGGAGGTCATGTACAGATGTAAGCTTGTTACAGATAGAGCGGGCGTTCCAAGGGGGACATGAGATAGGTGGGCTGCTTTGAGGAAGCAGGGGGATAGAAATTAAACTGAGTGGATTGCGGTGGTTGCCAGAGGGGGAGGGGTATTGGAGATGTGGCTTGCAGTTGAAAAATGGTGGACCAGGATTAGGAGAAATGTCACCTGAGACTAGGAGAAGGAGGAGGGTGAGGAAGGCAAGATGGGAGTGGGATGTGTATGAGGGCACGTGTCTAATGGCCCTGGTGTTTATGCCAGCATGTGGGTGCAGGAGATGATGGGTGCAGTAGTAGGGAGAGGGTAGGAGTGAGGGTGATATGTGCATGCTGCAGGGTAGAGAGGAGGGGTAGAGTAAGGATAATTTGAGGATAGAAGACACCGATGTGAGAAGGAAGAGAAGGAGGAGCATGTTAGTGGACAGAGTGGGAATCTGACTTGATATAAAATAAATGTCAGATGCTGGTTTGCTTGCCGTCTTGCAGAGTGGAGGAAAGTTCTTGTTGTATCTTCATCCAGCTTTAGGTAAACTGCGGCGGAGAAACTTCACATCACTCATGACAGAGCCATTCAGGAAAGAGCCATGGTGTCTGCCCCACCCCATAGGCTGCTTTAAATTTACAGGGAGACTGAGCAGGAATGCGTTTCTCTATTGGTCATTATTGGGTCTGATTTGAGACACCTGAATATGGGAGAGGAGATGGCCAATACCAGACCAGACACAGGCTAGGGTCGTAAATCTAATTACCTCTCTTCATCACTCAAGCCAAATGGGGTTGGGAATCAATCACCAGTAATGTTGCTAATGCAGTGTGGTTTTTATATAGCTAGCATGAAATATAGAAGTTTAAAAATATGGAAGCAGAAGACATTTACCAAAAATGATACAGCAATGTCAAATAGTTCAGCAGAGTTCTTGTACTAGGTATGAAATCTGGCACAGAGCGGCCGCACTTCATATATGGTGGGCAGTCCTCAAGCGGTTAAATAGTCAGTTTGGACCAGCTTGCTATTTACTTACCTCTTCACCACCTGCTTTACCCACAAACCAGCACACCACAACGGCACGCATTGCACATAGTTGAGGGGCGGTTGCAAAATGACCCCATTAACTTAAATAAAAGCGACAGGGGGTATAATTCCTGCAAAGCAACATGGCAGTGACACATGTATACCCCTGGCCACTGCCCCTGCAGCCAAAGGGGGTAGCAATGGGGGGGGATGTTTTACAGCACCCCATCCACTAGTGTAAATGAGCCCTAACAGACGCAGTGTGCTGTACTGTATATCACAAAAGTAAGTACACCCCTCAGTGACATTTGTGTAAATCTTTTCTTCTGTCTTTTCATGTGACAACACTGAAGAAATGACACTTGTCTACAATGTAAAGTAGTGAGTGTACAGCTTGTATAACAGTGTAAATTTGCTGTCCCCTCAAAATAACTCAACACACAGCCATTAATGTCTAAACCGCTGGCAACAAAAGTCAGTACACCCCTAAGTGAAAATCTCCAAATTGGGCCCAAAGTGTCAATATTTTGTGTGGCCACCATTATTTTCCAGCACTGCCTTAACCCTCTTGGGCATGGAGGTCACCAGAGCTTCACAGGTTGTCACTGGAGTCCTCTTCCCCTCCTCCATGATGACATCACAGAGCTGGTGGATGTTAGAGACCTTGTGCTCCTCCACCTTCTGTTTGAGGATGTCCCACAGATGATCAATAGGGTTTAGGTCTGGAGACATGCTTGGCCAGTCCATCACCTTTACCCTCAGCTTCTTTAGCAAGGCAGTGGTGGTCTTGGAGGTGTGTTTGGGGTGGTTATCATGTTGGAATACTGCCCTGCGGCCCAGTCTCTGAAGGGAGGGGATCATGCTCTACTTCAGTATATCACAGTACATGTTGGCATTCATGGTTCCCTCAATGATCTGTAGCCCCCCAGTGCCGGCAGCACTCATGCAGCCCCAGACCATGACACTCCCACCACCATGCTTGACTGTAGACAAGACACACTTGTCTTTGTCCTCCTCACCTGGTTGCCCCCACACACGCTTGTCACCATCTGAACCAAATACGTTTATCTTGGTCTCATCAGACCACAGGACATGGTTCCAGTAATCCATGTCCTTAGTCTGTTTGTCTTCAGCAAACTGTTTGTGGTCTTTCTTGTGCATCATCTTTAGAAGAGGCTTCCTTCTGGGACGACAGCCATGCAGACCAATTTGATGCAGTGTGCGGCGTATGGTCTGAGCACTGACAGGCTGACCCCCCACCCCTACAACCTCTGCAGCAATGCTGGCAGCACTCATACGTCTATTTCCCAAAGACAACCTCTGGATATGACGCTGATCACATGACCTCAACTTCTTTGGTGGACCATGACGAGGCCTGTTCTGAGGGGAACCTGTCCTGTTATACCGCTGTATGGTCTTGGCCACCATGCTGCAGCTCAGTTTCAGGGTCTTGGCAATCTTCTTATAGCCTAGGCCATCTTTATGTAGAGCAACAATTCTTTTTTTCAGATCCTCAGAGAGTTCTTTGCCATGAGGTGCCATGTTGAACTTCCAGTGACCAGTATGAGAGAGTGAGAGCGATAACACCAAATTTAACACACCTGCTCCCCATTCACACCTGAGACCTTGTAACACTAACGAGTCACATGACATCGGGGAGGGAAAATGGCTAATTGGGCCCAATTTGGAGATTTTCACTTAGGGGTGTACTGACTTTTGTTGCCAGCGGTTTAGACATTAATGGCTGTGTGTTGAGTTATTTTGAGGGGACAGTAAATTTACACTGTTATACAAGCTGTACACTCACTACTTTACATTGTAGACAAGTGTCATTTCTTCAGTGTTGTCACATGAAAAGATAGAAGAAAAGATTTACACAAATGTCACTGAGGGGTGTACTTACTTTTGTCAGATACTGTAAATTTTATTTGGGTACAGCGTCGCATGACAGCGCAATCGTCAGTTAAAGTAACGCAGTGCCACAAGGCAATAAATGGCCTGGTCAGGAATGGGGGTAAATCTTCCCGGTGGATAAGGGTACTCTGGTAACATCAGATCTACAGAAGAGGAAACGGCTTTTGGTCTATTTTTTTCCCAGAGGCCTTTAGGGAAGTAAAATCACTAAAACTCCATCTGACTATCGGGATGAACTGGAATGTATATAATGGACAGTCAATGGTGAATAGATATATTCCAGAATACACGCTCGCCCCCTGCTGTCCATTTCTGGTTCTTCACCCTTATTGGGCAGAGATGGATTTCTCATTAAATGTTATAATGGCTCCACCTAGTGTACACAAAGTGCAATACACCCACATAACACCCCACAGGAAGGGGAGAGATAAAACAGTTTTTAACATTTTCTGGGCATTTAATCCTATTTTTATTATCTGATTCGTTTAGCCGGAACATTTCTTTTTATTATTATTATTCTTTTATTCACCATTTTAAACAATTGTTTTAGCCGCTTTTGGAAAAATGGAAAATATGAAAAAAAAAAGGTCTATCTCCTGTCTGATCAATGTTTATAAACAATGTTACTTTGTATCTCTCTATCTCCTGTCTGATCAATGTTTATAAACAATGTTACTTTGTATCTCTCTATCTCCTGTCTGATCAATGTTTATAAACAATGTTACTTTGTATCTCTCTATCTCCCGTCTGATCAATGTTTATAAACAATGTTTACACATATAGATGTATCTCTCCTCCCTCTATACAGTGAGTGAACAATGAGTATACAGTATACGGGTAGTGATTGTGGATAATAATTATTGATCGGCCTAACAGAGGTATGATCAGAGAAATGATTGATTGGTGATCGTTGGGTGGCGTGTGATCAGGTGACCAGATACTGATCACTGATAGGTGGATGATTACTGACAGACAGGAAAAGATTATTCAGTTTATAGGTAAATATATTGATCGGTGATCGATGAGATCTATAAGAAATGAATGAATATCAATGGGAGGTTATTGATAAAAGAATGAAGATTGGTGATTACTGATAATCAGTAATACAGAGTATTGATAAGTGAATGAGGAGGTTATAATGGAAGACAAAGAAGTATTGTAGAAAGCGGAGGAAATTGCTGCTTATTGATCACTGATCGGGGGAGGGGGGGAGGGGGGTGAAAATCATTAGATACAGGCTGGTTATTGATCACTGATCGGGGGGGAGGGGGGTGAAAATCATGAGATACAGGCTGGTTATTGATCACTGATCGGGAGGGGGGTGAAAATCATGAGATACAGGCTGGTTATTGATCAGTGATAAGTGCTGGGAGTGATGGGATATCAGTATATCATAGATCAATAACAATGAATAATCAGACAGTGATGACCAAGTATTGGGAATGATGAGATATTGATTGATTATTAGTCATGATATTGATTGGTTACAAATCAGTAAAGGGGATTGATCAATTGGTGAATATAAAATCATACAGTATAGGCCGGGTATTGATCGAGGAACCAATCAGTGGTGGGATGATGTGATATAGATTGGTTATTGATTCCCCTCCCCCATATAATGGATCATCCTATTCATACAGGTGTCAGTGATATGGGGGGAGGGGGGGATTATATTGAGAGTATAATTTGGAGGTGATGGGGGGAGGGGGGTATTTGGAGGTGATGGGGGGAGGGGGGTATTTGGTGGTGATGGGGGGAGGGGGGTATTTGGTGGTGATGGGGGGAGGGGGGGTATTTGGTGGTGATGGGGGAGGGGGGTATTTGGTGGTGATGGGGGGAGGGGGGTATTTGGGGGGAGGGGGGTATTTGGTGGTGATGGGGGGAGGGGGGTATTTGGTGGTGATGGGGGGAGGGGGGTATTTGGAGGTGATGAGGGGAGGGGGGTATTTGGAGGTGATGGGGGGAGGGGGGTATTTGGAGGTGATGGGGGGAGGGGGGTATTTGGAGGTGATGGGGGGGAGGGGGGTATTTGTAGGTGATGGGGGGAGGGGGGTATTTGGTGGTGATGGGGGGAGGAGGGTATTTGGTGGTGATGGGGGGAGGGGGGTATTTGGTGGTGATGGGGGGAGGGGGGTATTTGTAGGTGATGGGGGGAGGGGGGTATTTGGTGGTGATGGGGGGAGGGGGGTATTTGGTGGTGATGGGGGGAGGGGGGTATTTGGAGGTGATGGGGGGGAGGGGGGTATTTGGAGGTGATGGGGGGGAGGGGGGTATTTGGTGGTGATGGGGGGGAGGGGGGTATTTGGTGGTGATGGGGGGAGGGGGGGTATTTGGTGGTGATGGGGGGAGGGGGGTATTTGGAGGTGATGGGGGGAGGGGGGTATTTGGTGGTGATGGGGGGAGGGGGGTATTTGGGGGGGAGGGGGGTATTTGGTGGTGATGGGGGGAGGGGGGTATTTGGTGGTGATGGGGGGAGGGGGGTATTTGGAGGTGATGGGGGGAGGGGGGTATTTGGTGGTGATGGGGGGAGGGGGGTATTTGGTGGTGATGGGGGGAGGGGGGTATTTGGTGGTGATGGGGGGAGGGGGGTATTTGGAGGTGATGGGGGGAGGGGGGTATTTGGAGGTGATGGGGGGAGGGGGGTATTTGGTGGTGATGGGGGGAGGGGGGTATTTGGTAGTGATGGGGGGAGGGGGGTATTTGGTGTATTATCCGGGTTTCGGTGATGTCGGTAGAGATATGGGGGGGAGGGGTCTCCGGTGATGATATTGGGAGGTATGAAGGTCCGGTGATGGGGGTGGTCTGTTCTATAGTTGTATTGTTCTGTATGGATGGAGTACGGTCGCCACCTTTTCATTAATCCGAACACTTTAGCGGCGCACTGCAAATATTTTTTTTTTTTTTGCAGTATATCCTATAGGTTTGTAACTTATAACCTTTGGGTGCCCCAAGAAGAGCTATAAGAGCTGTGATGAACAGGGGGTGTGGCCAAAAGTCCGTCCCCCAGTAATCCCCCCAGGTCAGTCCGTCCCCCAGTGTAATCCCCCCAGGTCAGTCCGTCCCCCAGTGTAATCCCCCCAGGTCAGTCCGTCCCCCAGTGTAATCCCCCCAGGTCAGTCCGTCCCCCAGTGTAATCCCCCCAGGTCAGTCCGTCCCCCAGTGTAATCCCCCCAGGTCAGTCCGTCTCCCAGTGTAATCCCCCCAGGTCAGTCCGTCCCCCAATGTAATCCCCCCAGGTCAGTCCCCCAGGGTGGTGATGAAATGGGTTTCCAATCCAGGTATACAGGAACCCCCCTCCCTCTTATTAAATGGATCCCTGGATAATATGACTGCAGGGGGGTGATAATAGGGGACCCCCATTCAGTGACATCCTCCCCTCCCCCCTCCAGATAAAGAAGACCCCCAGGTTGGATCACTGCAGGGGGGTGATAGGGGACCCCCATCCAGGAAGATAGAAAGTCCCCTCCCCTCCCCCACCAGATAAAGACCCCCAGCTGGGGGGACTGAAGGGGGGGTGATAAGAGGGGACCTCCCTCCAGTTATACAAGACCCCCAGCTAGGAGGAATGAATGGGGTGATAAGGGGGACCCCCATTCAGGAACAGAGACTCCCCTTTATCCCCCTCCTTCCTGTTAGGTGAATGGGGTGTAGTGAGTGACGTCATCCAGAGGGCCGGACACAGCAGCTCGGGTCACAGTGTAGAGGGGGAAGACCTAGGATGGAGGTGTCCCCGGGACAGGAAGTGAGGTGGATTCTCCTCAGGGGGTCACAGTGTAGAGGGGGAAGACCTAGGATGGAGGTGTCCCCGGGACAGGAAGTGAGGTGGATTCTCCTCAGGGGGTCACAGTGTAGAGGGGGAAGACCTAGGATGGAGGTGTCCCCGGGACAGGAAGTGAGGTGGATTCTCCTCAGGGGGTCACAGTGTAGAGGAGGAAGACCTAGGATGGAGGTGTCCCCGGGACAGGAAGCGAGGTGGATTCTCCTCAAGGGGTCACAGTGCAGAGGGGGAAGACCTAGGATGGAGGTGTCCCCGGGACAGGAAGTGAGGTGGATTCTCCTCAGGGGGTCACAGTGTAGAGGGGGGAAGACCTAGGATGGAGGTGTCCCCGGGACAGGAAGTGAGGTGGATTCTCCTCAGGGGGTCACAGTGTAGAGGGGGAAGACCTAGGATGGAGGTGTCCCCGGGACAGGAAATGAGGTGGATTCTCCTCAGGGGGTCACAGTGTAGAGGAGGAAGACCTAGGATGGAGGTGTCCCCGGGACAGGAAGCGAGGTGGATTCTCCTCAAGGGGTCACAGTGCAGAGGGGGAAGACCTAGGATGGAGGTGTCCCCGGGACAGGAAGTGAGGTGGATTCTCCTCAGGGGGTCACAGTGTAGAGGGGGAAGACCTAGGATGGAGGTGTCCCCGGGACAGGAAGCGAGGTGGATTCTCCTCAAGGGGTCACAGTGCAGAGGGGGAAGACCTAGGATGGAGGTGTCCCCGGGACAGGAAGTGAGGTGGATTCTCCTCAGGGGGTCACAGTGTAGAGGGGGAAGACCTAGGATGGAGGTGTCCCCGGGACAGGAAGTGAGGTGGATTCTCCTCAGGGGGTCACAGTGTAGAGGAGGAAGACCTAGGATGGAGGTGTCCCCGGGACAGGAAGCGAGGTGGATTCTCCTCAGGGGGTCACAGTGTAGAGGGGGAAGACCTAGGATGGAGGTGTCCCCGGGACAGGAAGTGAGGTGGATTCTCCTCAGGGGGTCACAGTGTAGAGGGGGAAGACCTAGGATGGAGGTGTCCCCGGGACAGGAAATGAGGTGGATTCTCCTCAGGGGGTCACAGTGTAGAGGAGGAAGACCTAGGATGGAGGTGTCCCCGGGACAGGAAGCGAGGTGGATTCTCCTCAAGGGGTCACAGTGCAGAGGGGGAAGACCTAGGATGGAGGTGTCCCCGGGACAGGAAGTGAGGTGGATTCTCCTCAGGGGGTCACAGTGTAGAGGGGGGAAGACCTAGGATGGAGGTGTCCCCGGGACAGGAAGCGAGGTGGATTCTCCTCAAGGGGTCACAGTGCAGAGGGGGAAGACCTAGGATGGAGGTGTCCCCGGGACAGGAAGTGAGGTGGATTCTCCTCAGGGGGTCACAGTGTAGAGGGGGGAAGACCTAGGATGGAGGTGTCCCCGGGACAGGAAGTGAGGTGGATTCTCCTCAGGGGGTCACAGTGTAGAGGGGGAAGACCTAGGATGGAGGTGTCCCCGGGACAGGAAATGAGGTGGATTCTCCTCAGGGGGTCACAGTGTAGAGGAGGAAGACCTAGGATGGAGGTGTCCCCGGGACAGGAAGCGAGGTGGATTCTCCTCAAGGGGTCACAGTGCAGAGGGGGAAGACCTAGGATGGAGGTGTCCCCGGGACAGGAAGTGAGGTGGATTCTCCTCAGGGGGTCACAGTGTAGAGGGGGAAGACCTAGGATGGAGGTGTCCCCGGGACAGGAAGTGAGGTGGATTCTCCTCAGGGGGTCACAGTGTAGAGGAGGAAGACCTAGGATGGAGGTGTCCCCGGGACAGGAAGCGAGGTGGATTCTCCTCAAGGGGTCACAGTGCAGAGGGGGAAGACCTAGGATGGAGGTGTCCCCGGGACAGGAAGTGAGGTGGATTCTCCTCAGGGGGTCACAGTGTAGAGGGGGGAAGACCTAGGATGGAGGTGTCCCCGGGACAGGAAGTGAGGTGGATTCTCCTCAGGGGGTCACAGTGTAGAGGGGGAAGACCTAGGATGGAGGTGTCCCCGGGACAGGAAATGAGGTGGATTCTCCTCAGGGGGTCACAGTGTAGAGGGGGAAGACCTAGGATGGAGGTGTCCCCGGGACAGGAAGTGAGGTGGATTCTCCTCAGGGGGTCACAGTGTAGAGGGGGAAGACCTAGGATGGAGGTGTCCCCGGGACAGGAAATGAGGTGGATTCTCCTCAGGGGGTCACAGTGTAGAGGAGGAAGACCTAGGATGGAGGTGTCCCCGGGACAGGAAGCGAGGTGGATTCTCCTCAAGGGGTCACAGTGCAGAGGGGGAAGACCTAGGATGGAGGTGTCCCCGGGACAGGAAGTGAGGTGGATTCTCCTCAGGGGGTCACAGTGTAGAGGAGGAAGACCTAGGATGGAGGTGTCCCCGGGACAGGAAGCGAGGTGGATTCTCCTCAAGGGGTCACAGTGCAGAGGGGGAAGACCTAGGATGGAGGTGTCCCCGGGACAGGAAGTGAGGTGGATTCTCCTCAGGGGGTCACAGTGTAGAGGGGGGAAGACCTAGGATGGAGGTGTCCCCGGGACAGGAAGTGAGGTGGATTCTCCTCAGGGGGTCACAGTGTAGAGGGGGAAGACCTAGGATGGAGGTGTCCCCGGGACAGGAAATGAGGTGGATTCTCCTCAGGGGGTCACAGTGTAGAGGAGGAAGACCTAGGATGGAGGTGTCCCCGGGACAGGAAGCGAGGTGGATTCTCCTCAAGGGGTCACAGTGCAGAGGGGGAAGACCTAGGATGGAGGTGTCCCCGGGACAGGAAGTGAGGTGGATTCTCCTCAGGGGGTCACAGTGTAGAGGGGGGAAGACCTAGGATGGAGGTGTCCCCGGGACAGGAAGTGAGGTGGATTCTCCTCAGGGGGTCACAGTGTAGAGGGGGAAGACCTAGGATGGAGGTGTCCCCGGGACAGGAAGTGAGGTGGATTCTCATCAAGGGGTCACAGTGTAGAGGGGGAAGACCTAGGATGGAGGTGTCCCCGGGACAGGAAGTGAGGTGGATTCTCCTCAGGGGGTCACAGTGTAGAGGGGGAAGACCTAGGATGGAGGTGTCCCCGAGACAGGAAGTGAGGTGGATTCTCCTCAAGGGGTCACAGTGTAGAGGGGGAAGACCTAGGATGGAGGTGTCCCCGGGACAGGAAGTGAGGTGGATTCTCCTCAGGGGGTCACAGTGTAGAGGGGGAAGACCTAGGATGGAGGTGTCCCCGGGACAGGAAGTGAGGTGGATTCTCCTCAGGGGGTCACAGTGTAGAGGGGGGAAGACCTAGGATGGAGGTGTCCCCGGGACAGGAAGCGAGGTGGATTCTCCTCAAGGGGTCACAGTGTAGAGGGGGAAGACCTAGGATGGAGGTGTCCCCGGGACAGGAAGCGAGGTGGATTCTCCTCAAGGGGTCACAGTGTAGAGGGGGAAGACCTAGGATGGAGGTGTCCCCGGGACAGGAAGTGAGGTGGATTCTCCTCAAGGGGTCACAGTGTAGAGGGGGAAGACCTAGGATGGAGGTGTCCCCGGGACAGGAAGCGAGATGGATTCTCCTCAGGGGGTCACAGTGTAGAGGGGGAAGACCTAGGATGGAGGTGTCCCCGGGACAGGAAGTGAGGTGGATTCTCCTCAGGGGGTCACAGTGTAGAGGGGGGAAGACCTAGGATGGAGGTGTCCCCGGGACAGGAAGCGAGGTGGATTCTCCTCAGGGGGTCACAGTGTAGAGGGGGGAAGACCTAGGATGGAGGTGTCCCCGGGACAGGAAGTGAGGTGGATTCTCCTCAAGGGGTCACAGTGTAGAGGGGGAAGACCTAGGATGGAGGTGTCCCCGGGACAGGAAGTGAGGTGGATTCTCCTCAAGGGGTCACAGTGTAGAGGGGGAAGACCTAGGATGGAGGTGTCCCCGGGACAGGAAGCGAGGTGGATTCTCCTCAGGGGGTCACAGTGTAGAGGGGGAAGACCTAGGATGGAGGTGTCCCCGGGACAGGAAGCGAGGTGGATTCTCCACAGGGGGTCACAGTGTAGAGGGGGAAGACCTAGGATGGAGGTGTCCCCAGGACAGGAAGTGAGGTGGATTCTCCTCAGGGGGTCACAGTGTGGAGGGGGAAGACCTAGGATGGAGGTGTCCCCGGGACAGGAAGCGAGGTGGATTCTCCTCAAGGGGTCACAGTGTAGAGGGGGAAGACCTAGGATGGAGGTGTCCCCTTGACAGGAAGTGAGGTGGATTCTCCTCAGGGGGTCACAGTGTATAGGGGGAAGACCTAGGATGGAGGTGTCCCCGGGACAGGAAGTGAGGTGGATTCTCCTCAGGGGGTCACAGTGTAGAGGGGGGAAGACCTAGGATGGAGGTGTCCCCGGGACAGGAAGTGAGGTGGATTATCCTCAGGGGGTCACAGTGTAGAGGGGGAAGACCTAGGATGGAGGTGTCCCCGGGACAGGAAGCGAGGTGGATTCTCCTCAAGGGGTCACAGTGTAAAGGGGGAAGACCTAGGATGGAGGTGTCCCCGGGACAGGAAGCGAGGTGGATTCTCCTCAGGGGGTCACAGTGTAGAGGGGGAAGACCTAGGATGGAGGTGTCCCCGGGACAGGAAGTGAGGTGGATTCTCCTCAGGGGGTCACAGTGTAGAGAGGGGAAGACCTAGGATGGAGGTGTCCCCGGGACAGGAAGTGAGGTGGATTCTCCTCAGGGGGTCACAGTGTAGAGGGGAAGACCTAGGATGGAGGTGTCCCCGGGACAGGAAGTGAGGTGGATTCTCCTCAGGGGGTCACAGTGTAGAGGGGGGAAGACCTAGGATGGAGGTGTCCCCGGGACAGGAAGTGAGGTGGATTCTCCTCAGGGGGTCACAGTGTAGAGGGGGAAGACCTAGGATGGAGGTGTCCCCGGGACAGGAAGTGAGGTGGATTCTCCTCAGGGGGTCACAGTGTAGAGGGGGAAGACCTAGGATGGAGGTGTCCCCGGGACAGGAAGCGAGATGGATTCTCCTCAGGGGGTCACAGTGTAGAGGGGGAAGACCTAGGATGGAGGTGTCCCCGGGACAGGAAGTGAGGTGGATTCTCCTCAGGGGGTCACAGTGTAGAGGGGGGAAGACCTAGGATGGAGGTGTCCCCGGGACAGGAAGTGAGGTGGATTCTCCTCAGGGGGTCACAGTGTAGAGAGGGGAAGACCTAGGATGGAGGTGTCCCCGGGACAGGAAGTGAGGTGGATTCTCCTCAGGGGGTCACAGTGTAGAGGGGAAGACCTAGGATGGAGGTGTCCCCGGGACAGGAAGTGAGGTGGATTCTCCTCAGGGGGTCACAGTGTAGAGGGGGGAAGACCTAGGATGGAGGTGTCCCCGGGACAGGAAGTGAGGTGGATTCTCCTCAGGGGGTCACAGTGTTGAGGGGGAAGACCTAGGATGGAGGTGTCCCTGGGACAGGAAGTGAGGTGGATTCTCCTCAGGGGGTCACAGTGTAGAGGGGGAAGACCTAGGATGGAGGTGTCCCCGGGACAGGAAGCGAGATGGATTCTCCTCAGGGGGTCACAGTGTAGAGGAGGAAGACCTAGGATGGAGGTGTCCACGGGACAGGAAGCGAGGTGGATTCTCCTCAGGGGGTCACAGTGTAGAGTGGGAAGACCTAGGATGGAGGTGTCCCCGGGACAGGAAGCGAGGTGGATTCTCCTCAGGGGGTCACAGTGTAGAGGGGGAAGACCTAGGATGGAGGTGTCCCCGGGACAGGAAGTGAGGTGGATTCTCCTCAAGGGGTCACAGTGTAGAGGGGGAAGACCTAGGATGGAGGTGTCCCCGGGACAGGAAGTGAGGTGGATTCTCCTCAAGGGGTCACAGTGTAGAGGGGGAAGACCTAGGATGGAGGTGTCCCCGGGACAGGAAGTGAGGTGGATTCTCCTCAGGGGGTCACAGTGTAGAGGAGGAAGACCTAGGATGGAGGTGTCCCCGGGACAGGAAGTGAGGTGGATTCTCCTCAAGGGTTCACAGTGTAGAGGGGGAAGACCTAGGATGGAGGTGTCCCCGAGACAGGAAGTGAGGTGGATTCTCCTCAGGGGGTCACAGTGTAGAGGGGGAAGACCTAGGATGGAGGTGTCCCCGGGACAGGAAGTGAGGTGGATTCTCCTCAGGGGGTCACAGTGTAGAGGGGGAAGACCTAGGATGGAGGTGTCCCCGGGACAGGAAGTGAGGTGGATTCTCCTCAGGGGGTCACAGTGTAGAGGGGGAAGACCTAGGATGGAGGTGTCCCCGGGACAGGAAGTGAGGTGGATTCTCCTCAGGGGGTCACAGTGTAGAGGGGGGAAGACCTAGGATGGAGGTGTCCCCGGGACAGGAAGTGAGGTGGATTCTCCTCAGGGGGTCACAGTGTAGAGGGGGAAGACCTAGGATGGAGGTGTCCCCGGGACAGGAAGTGAGGTGGATTCTCCTCAGGGGGTCACAGTGTAGAGGGGGGAGACCTAGGATGGAGGTGTCCCCGGGACAGGAAGCGAGGTGGATTCTCCTCAGGGGGTCACAGTGTAGAGGGGGAAGACCTAGGATGGAGGTGTCCCCGGGACAGGAAGTGAGGTGGATTCTCCTCAAGGGGTCACAGTGTAGAGGGGGAAGACCTAGGATGGAGGTGTCCCCGGGACAGGAAGTGAGGTGGATTCTCCTCAAGGGGTCACAGTGTAGAGGGGGAAGACCTAGGATGGAGGTGTCCCCGGGACAGGAAGTGAGGTGGATTCTCCTCAAGGGGTCACAGTGTAGAGGGGGAAGACCTAGGATGGAGGTGTCCCCGGGACAGGAAGTGAGGTGGATTCTCCTCAGGGGGTCACAGTGTAGAGGAGGAAGACCTAGGATGGAGGTGTCCCCGGGACAGGAAGTGAGGTGGATTCTCCTCAAGGGTTCACAGTGTAGAGGGGGAAGACCTAGGATGGAGGTGTCCCCGGGACAGGAAGTGAGGTGGATTCTCCTCAGGGGGTCACAGTGTAGAGGGGGAAGACCTAGGATGGAGGTGTCCCCGGGACAGGAAGTGAGGTGGATTCTCCTCAGGGGGTCACAGTGTAGAGGGGGAAGACCTAGGATGGAGGTGTCCCCGGGACAGGAAGTGAGGTGGATTCTCCTCAGGGGGTCACAGTGTAGAGGGGGGAAGACCTAGGATGGAGGTGTCCCCGGGACAGGAAGTGAGGTGGATTCTCCTCAGGGGGTCACAGTGTAGAGGGGGGAAGACCTAGGATGGAGGTGTCCCCGGGACAGGAAGTGAGGTGGATTCTCCTCAGGGGGTCACAGTGTAGAGGGGGAAGACCTAGGATGGAGGTGTCCCCGGGACAGGAAGTGAGGTGGATTCTCCTCAGGGGGTCACAGTGTAGAGGGGGGAAGACCTAGGATGGAGGTGTCCCCGGGACAGGAAGTGAGGTGGATTCTCCTCAGGGGGTCACAGTGTAGAGGGGGAAGACCTAGGATGGAGGTGTCCCCGGGACAGGAAGTGAGGTGGATTCTCCTCAGGGGGTCACAGTGTAGAGGGGGGAGACCTAGGATGGAGGTGTCCCCGGGACAGGAAGCGAGGTGGATTCTCCTCAGGGGGTCACAGTGTAGAGGAGGAAGACCTAGGATGGAGGTGTCCCCGGGACAGGAAGCGAGGTGGATTCTCCTCAGGGGGTCACAGTGTAGAGGAGGAAGACTTAGGATGGAGGTGTCCCCGGGACAGGAAGCGAGGTGGATTATCCTCAAGGGGTCACAGTGTAGAGGGGGAAGACCTAGGATGGAGGTGTCCCCGGGACAGGAAGCGAGGTGGATTCTCCTCAAGGGGTCACAGTGTAGAGGGGGAAGACCTAGGATGGAGGTGTCCCCGGGACAGGAAGCGAGGTGGATTCTCCTCAGGGGGTCACAGTGTAGAGGAGGAAGACCTAGGATGGAGGTGTCCCCGGGACAGGAAGTGAGGTGGATTCTCCTCAGGGGGTCACAGTGTAGAGGGGGGAAGACCTAGGATGGAGGTGTCCCCGGGACAGGAAGCGAGGTGGATTCTCCTCAGGGGGTCACAGTGTAGAGGGGGGAAGACCTAGGATGGAGGTGTCCCCGGGACAGGAAGCGAGGTGGATTCTCCTCAGGGGGTCACAGTGTAGAGGGGGAAGACCTAGGATGGAGGTGTCCCCGGGACAGGAAGCGAGGTGGATTCTCCTCAGGGGGTCACAGTGTAGAGGGGGAAGACCTAGGATGGAGGTGTCCCCGGGACAGGAAGCGAGGTGGATTCTCCTCAGGGGGTCACAGTGTAGAGGGGGGAAGACCTAGGATGGAGGTGTCCCCGGGACAGGAAGTGAGGTGGATTCTCTTCAGGGGGTCACAGTGTAGAGGGGGAAGACCTAGGATGGAGGTGTCCCCGGGACAGGAAGTGAGGTGGATTCTCCTCAGGGGGTCACAGTGTAGAGGGGAAGACCTAGGATGGAGGTGTCCCCGGGACAGGAAGTGAGGTGGATTCTCCTCAGGGGGTCACAGTGTAGAGGAGGAAGACCTGGGATGGAGGTGTCCCCGGGACAGGAAGTGAGGTGGATTGTCCTCAGGGGGTCACAGTGTAGAGGGGAAGACCTAGGATGGAGGTGTCCCCGGGACAGGAAGTGAGGTGGATTCTCCTCAGGGGGTCACAGTGTAGAGGGGGGAAGACCTAGGATGGAGGTGTCCCCGGGACAGGAAGCGAGGTGGATTCTCCTCAGGGGGTCACAGTGTAGAGGGGGGAAGACCTAGGATGGAGGTGTCCCCGGGACAGGAAGCGAGGTGGATTCTCCACAGGGGGTCACAGTGTAGAGGGGGAAGACCTAGGATGGAGGTGTCCCCGGGACAGGAAGTGAGGTGGATTCTCCACAGGGGGTCACAGTGTAGAGGGGGAAGACCTGGGATGGAGGTGTCCCCGGGACAGGAAGTGAGGTGGATTCTCCTCAGGGGGTCACAGTGTAGAGGGGGAAGACCTAGGATGGAGGTGTCCCCGGGACAGGAAGCGAGGTGGATTCTCCTCAGGGGGTCACAGTGTAGAGGGGGAAGACCTAGGATGGAGGTGTCCCCGGGACAGGAAGCGAGGTGGATTCTCCTCAGGGGGTCACAGTGTAGAGGGGGGAAGACCTAGGATGGAGGTGTCCCCGGGACAGGAAGTGAGGTGGATTCTCTTCAGGGGGTCACAGTGTAGAGGGGGAAGACCTAGGATGGAGGTGTCCCCGGGACAGGAAGTGAGGTGGATTCTCCTCAGGGGGTCACAGTGTAGAGGGGAAGACCTAGGATGGAGGTGTCCCCGGGACAGGAAGTGAGGTGGATTCTCCTCAGGGGGTCACAGTGTAGAGGAGGAAGACCTGGGATGGAGGTGTCCCCGGGACAGGAAGTGAGGTGGATTGTCCTCAGGGGGTCACAGTGTAGAGGGGAAGACCTAGGATGGAGGTGTCCCCGGGACAGGAAGTGAGGTGGATTCTCCTCAGGAGGTCACAGTGTAGAGGGGGATGGAGCTCTGAATGTCAATGCTGCTTCTACTCCTCGCTCTGTCCTGTTGCCGTGGTGACGCGGGGGATGTCAAGGACGGCACAGGCTTCATTCATAACACGATTCGCAGGCGGGGGGGGGGGCGGATTGGACGGCAGGCACCCCGCGGGGGGAGAAAGCAATAGGAGGGAGACTGTTGGGACTGGAGGTAACGCTGCCGTGTCCGGGTTAGAGGAGTACAGAAACCCAGGCACAAGTGTCAAAAACAGGACTGTCCGGGTGACAACCCTACCTGAGCTCCTCCCCCTCTCCCCGGCTTGTTGTGTTGTAGATGACTTCCGATTTCTGCGGACGAGTGCGGGGTGTACAAAGATGGCCGCGATGGAACGTCACTTCCGTTGCTTTTTCTGAACTGATAAACAGCGCGGCGACCCGTCCGAATTGGAAACGGAAGTGACGTTTAGTCGCCGCCATCTTTCTACACCCCGCACTCGCCCACAGTAAGAATACACTGAGAAGGGGAAAGCGGACATCTTGTTACACCCACCGGAGTTTTGCATTTTACATTTATTTTTAATTGTAATCTGAGGTTATAAATTCGGGCGGAGTTCTGTGTTATGTATTTCACGACATAACTTCAGATTTCAGTTAAAAATAATTGTAAAACACAAACCTCCGGTGGGTGTAACAAGATGTCCGCTTTCTCCTTCCCACTCTATCCTTAGTGTGGGCGAGTACGGGGTGTAGCAAGATGGCGGTGACGTAACGTCATTTCCGTTACACATTCGGACGAGTCACCATGGAGACGGGGTACAGGCCGCCCGGAGATGCTGGGAGTTGTAGTCCGCTCTGTACTCGGCTGTGCGGGACATATGCGGTGATTGGTTGCTCGGGGGGCTCAGTGTGACCCTCTCAGGCTTTATGCTGTGTGTGGGGTGAGGGGTCTCTTTCTACGGGGGGGGGGGGCGAGCAAGGTCCCCCTTATCACCCCATTCATTCCTCCTAGCTGGGGGTCTTATATAACTGGAGGGATCTCACCTCTTATCAAGAATGACCTGGGGGGATTACACTGGGGGACGGACTGACCTGGGGGGATTACACTGGGGGACGGACTGACCTGGGGGGATTACACTGGGGGACGGACTGACCTGGGGGGATTACACTGGGGGACGGACTGACCTGGGGGGATTACATTGGGGGACTGACCTGGGGGGATTACGCTGGGGGACGGACTGACCTGGGGGGATTACACTGGGGGACGGACTGACCTGGGGGGATTACACTGGGGGACGGACTGACCTGGGGGGATTACACTGGGGGACTGACCTGGGGGGATTACACTGGGGGACGGACTGACCTGGGGGGATTACACTGGGGGACGGACTGACTTGGGGGGATTACACTGGGGGACGGACTGACCTGGGGGGATTACACTGGGGGACGGACTGACCTGGGGGGATTACACTGGGGGACGGACTGACCTGGGGGGATTACACTGGGGGACGGACTGACCTGGGGGGATTACACTGGGGGACGGACTGACCTGGGGGGATTACACTGGGGGACGGACTGACCTGGGGGGATTACACTGGGGGACGGACTGACCTGGGGGGATTACATTGGGGGACGGACTGACCTGGGGGGATTACACTGGGGGACGGACTGACCTGGGGGGATTACACTGAGGGACGGACTGACCTGGGGGGATTACACTGGGGGACGGACTGACTTGGGGGGATTACTGGGTGACAGACTTTTGGCCACACCCCCTGTTCATCACAGCTCTTATAGCTCTTCTTGGGGCACCCAAAGGTGTCCCAATTATTTTACAATCCTATAGGATATACTTACATAAGCAGAAAGGTGTAAATGAATGGTGCCAAGTCTCTGATTCCTTGTTTGCAGCAGCGCTGTGTGCCAGATGTCAAGACACATATAAGTAAGACAAAAATGATAAAAGAAGATGTATAGGAAAGTTGAAAAGAATTCCAGTCTGTGCATATGAAGAGTTTCTTGTCACCAGGAAAACAACACCGTGTGAGGGGGTGTCCCCCAGTGAGATTGCACTCACCACAATTCCAGAAAAAACAAACCTTTGTACTGTTGTCTTTTAGTGACCTTCCATCTTCTATAACCAACCACCAGATGTCGCTATCATTCTCCATTAATGATAGAAGATGAGGGGAAAAAACAAACTCATATAGCGTGATATTGCTAATAATAAGTTTATTGACATGAAGTATTCCCTCCCCCCTTAAAAGCCGCGTACCAGATAAAATCAATAGTAAAGCAGTAAGAGCATTTGTAAAGTGCACCGTGCCTTAACCACTTACCAACCGGCCCATAGCCGAATGACGGCTGCAGGGCGGTTGGATAACTCTGACTATGACGTCCTCCCAGAATTCCCCTCTCACGCGCCCCCTGGGGCGCGCACCCGAACACATCCGTGACCGCCGGGTCCAGGGGACCCGGCGCATCACAGATCCCGGTAAATGGCCGCTAATTGCGGCCATTTACCATGTGATCGAGCCGTCAAATGACGGCGCGATCACATGTAAACAGACCGGCGTCATCTGATGACGCCGGTTCCTCTCCTCCCCTCCTGTGTACCGATCGGTACACTGTGGAGGAGAGGGAGATGGATGGATGTCTGCAGCGCTGTGGGCTGTATGTGTAGTGCCCACAGCGCTGCACAGAGACATCCATCCATCCATGCTCAGCCATCCCCACTACTAATGCTGTGCAATACTCTGCAATACCCCCACAATACTCTGCAATACCCCCACAATACTCTGCAATGCCCCCATAATACTCTGCAATGCCCCCACAATACTCTGCAATACCCCCACAATACTCTGCAATACCCCCACAATACTCTGCAATGCCCCCATAATACTCTGCAATGCCCCCACAATACTCTGCAATACCCCCACACTACTCTGCAATACCCCCACAATACTCTGCAATGGCCTCACAATACTCTGCAATGCCCCCGCCATACTCTGCCATGCCCCCGCCATACTCTGCCATGCCCCCGCCATACTCCGCCATACCCCGCAATACCCCGCCATACTCCGCCATACCCCGCCATACTCCGCCATACCCCGCCATACCCCGCCACACCCCGCCATACTCCGCCATACTCCGCCATACTCCGCCATACCCCGCCATACCCCGCCATACTCCGCCATACCCCGCCATACCCCGCCACACCCCGCCATACTCCGCCATACCCCGCCATACCCCGCCACACCCCGCCATACTCCGCCATACTCCGCCATACTCCGCCATACCCCGCCATACCCCGCCATACTCCGCCATACCCCGCCATACCCCGCCACACCCCGCCATACTCCGCCATACCCCGCCATACCCCGCCACACCCCGCCATACTCCGCCATACTCCGCCATACCCCGCCATACCCCGCCATACTCCGCCATACCCCGCCATACCCCGCCATACTCCGCCATACTCCGCCATACCCTGCCATGCTCAGCCATGCTCAGCTGTACTCGGCCTCTGTATGTGGCCAGGCTGTGGAAGTCTCACACATGTGGTATCGCCGTACTCAGGAGGAGTAGGAGAATCTATTTCGGGGTGTCATTTTTGGTATGTACATGTTATGTGTTAGAAATATTGTATAAATAGACAACTTTGTGTTAAAAAAAAAAAAAGCGTTTTAACCACTTCCCGCCCGCCGGCCGTCATACAACGTCCTTGACTTTGTGCGGGGATATCTGAATGATGGGTGCAGCTACAGGCATCATTCAGATATCAGCTTTTTCAGCCAGCGATTCCCTACACCATGAGAACGATCATAGCGGCTGTTCCACTGCTTGATCATTCTTACGGGAGGCGAGAGGGGACGTCCCCCCCCTCCCGTCACCCTCCGGTGCTTCTACCGACTCACCGCTACGATCGAAGCCAGGATCTTTTTTTTTTTTTTTTTTTTTATTTCAGGCTTCCCAGCCTAGAGGTGAGATGTGGGGTCTTATTGACCCCATATATCACTGTAAAGAGGACCTGTCATGCCATATTCCTATTACAAGGATGTTTATATTCCTTGTAATAGGAATAAAAGTGGTCAAAATTTTTTTTTTTTTTTGGAAAAAAGCATCAAATTAAAATAAATAAAGTAAAATGAACAATAAAAAAAAAAAATTTTTTTTAAAGAGCTCCTGTCCCTGCGTGCTCGCATGCAGAAGCGAACGCATACGTAAGTCCCGCCCACATATGAAAACGGTGTTCAAACCACACATGTGAGGTATCGCTGCGATCGGTAGAGCGAGCGCAATAATTTTGGCCCTAGACCTCCTCTGTAACTCAAAACATGTAACCAGTAAAAAATTTTAAAGCGTCGCCTATGGGGATTTTTGAGTAGCAAAGTTTGGCGCCATTCCACAAGCGCGTGCAATTTTGAAGGGTGACATGTTGGGTATCTATTTACTCGGCGTAACTTCATCTTTCACATTATGCAAAAACATTGGGCTAACTTTACTGTTTTGGTTTTTGTAAAGCACAAAACAGTTTTTTTTCCAAAAAAAACGCGTTAAAAAAATTGCTGCGCAAATACCGTGCGAGATAAAAAGTTGCAACGACCGCCATTGTATTCTCTAGGGTCTTTGCTGAAAAAACATATATAATGTTTTGGGGTTCTATGTAATTTTCTAGCTAATAAATGATGATTTTTACATGTAGGAGAGAAATGTCAGAATTGGCCTGGGTGCTCCAGAACGCCTGAAGGTGCTCCCTGCATGTTGGACCTCTGTATGTGGCCACGCTGTGTAAAAGTATCACACATGTGGTATCACCATACTCAGGAGTAATAGCAGAATGTGTTTTGGGGTGTAATTTGTGGTATGCATATGCTGTGTGTGAGAAATAACCTGCTAATATGACAATTTTGTGGAAAAAAAAAAAAGTAAAAAAAAAAAACCTTGATTTTGCAAAGAATTGTGGGAAAAAAATGACAACTTCAAAAAACTCACCATGCATCTTTCTAAATACCTTGGAATGTCTTCTTTCCAAAAAGGGGTCATTTTGGGGGGTATTTGTACTTTTCTGACTTGTTCGGGTCTCAAGAAATTAGATAGGCCGTCAGTACTTCAGGTGTGATCAATTTTCAGATATTGGCACCATAGCTTTTGGACTCTATAACTTTCACAAAGACCAAATAATATCCACCGATTTGGGTTATTTTTACCAAAGATATGTAGCGGTATAAATTTTGGCCAAAATATATGAAGAAAAATTACTAATTTGCAAAATATTATAACAGAAATGAAGAAAAATGTATTTTTTTACAGATTTTTCGGTCTTTTTTCTTTTACGGCGCAAAAAATAAAGAACCCAGCGGTGATTAAATACCACCAAAAGAAAGCTCTATTTGTGTGAAAAAAAGGACAAAAATTTCATAAAGATACAGTGTTGCATGACTGAGTAATTGTCATTCAAGATGTGAGAGCACCAAAAGCTGAAAATTGATCTGGTTAGGAAGGGGGTTTAAGTGCCCAGTTGTCAAGTGGTTAAAAAAATCATTTTAGGCCTGAAAAGTCAACAAAAAGTCCCCTATGTGATGATTTTTTTTTTTGCTGACAGGTTCTTTTTAACCACTTCACCCCCGGAAGATTTACCCCCCTTCATGACCAGGGCATTTTTTGCGATACGGCACTGCGTTTGCTTTAACTGACAAATTTCTTCATCAGTTTAGACCATTATGTATTTAGGGAGGGGCGAACGGTTCGGACCGAACTTTGGTTATTCGGGATGTTCGGTGAACATTATGCCGTGTTCGGGGCAAATTCGAAAGCTGCCGGAACCCCATTAAAGTCTATGGAACACGAACATGGAAAATCAAAAGTGCTCATTTTAAAGATTAATATGCAAGTTATTGTCATAAAAAGTGTTTGAGGACCCGGGTCCTGCCCCAGGGGACATGGATCAATGCAAAAAAAAGTTTTAAAAATGGACGTTTTTTCAGGAGCAGTGATTTTAATAATGCTTAAAGTCAATCAATAAAAGTGTAATATCCCTTTAAATTTCGTACCTGGGGGGTGTCTATAGTATGCCTGTAAAGGGGCGCATGTTTCCCGTGTGTAGAACAGTCTGACAGCAAAATGACATTTCAAAGGAAAAAAAAGTCATTTAAAACTACCCGCGGCTATTAATGAGTTGTTGGGTCTCGGGAATATAGATAAAACGTATTGAAAAAAAGGGCATGGGACCCCCCCCCAATCCATTACCAGGCCCTTTGGGTCTGGTATGAATATTAAGAAGAACCCCAAACCAAAAATTTTAAAAATAAATTGCGTAGGGGGTCCCCCTAAAATCTATACCAGACCCTTCTCCGAGCACACAACCTGGCAAGCCACAGGAAAAGAGGGGGGGCGAGAGAGCCCCCCCCTCCTGAACCGTACCAGGCCACATGTCCTCAACATGGGGAGGGTGCTTTGGGGTCTGACGAGGCCAAACATTCCAGGGTATGTAAACTTTTTATCAGGGCCATTTGGGTGATTTCTTGTGATTTAAAAAGGATCCAAAAACGATGTGATAAAAAAAGACAGTTTTTTGGCATGATCAGTCATATTTTCAATATAAATGCCAAAATGTCACAATTTCTGCCAGGGTATGCAAACTTTTGAGCACAACTATATTCTGTGTGAGTTTACAATGAAGTGAGTTCCAGTTTGCACCTAAGCTAATGTCGTCTAGTTCTTGGGTGCTCAGCGATAATATCCGGTTCATGTTTCCAGACTGAAGTTATATCTTGATGGAAGACCCCAAGCTGGGTGCTGGATGGTCCGTCAGAGGGGTGATATTGGTTGGTGACCTGAGGGGGATCATAGGGATTCAGATATTCATCTGTGGACTTTACTGAGAGCCTCTCCAATGACTCCACCCATCACCCTCCACCCATCACCCCTCCATATATCACCCCCCAATCCATCACCCCTCCATCCATCACCCCTCCATATATCACCCCCCCCATCCATCACCCCTCAATCCATCACCCCTCCATACATTACCCCTCCATATATCACCTCTCCATATATCACCCCCCCATACATTACCCCTCCATATATCACCCCTCCATCCATCACCCCTCCATATATCACCCCCCCCATCCATCACCCCTCAATCCATCACCCCTCCATACATTACCCCTCCATATATCACCCCTCCATATATCACCTCTCCATATATCACCCCTCCATATATCACCCCTCCATATATCACCCCTCCATATATCACCTCTCCATATATCACCTCTCCATATATCACCTCTCCATATATCACCTCTCCATATATCACCCCTCCATATATCACCTCTCCATATATCACCCCTCCATATATCACCTCTCCATATATCACCTCTCCATATATCACCTCTCCATATATCACCTCTCCATATATCACCCCTCCATCCATCACCCCTCCATATATCACCCCTCCATATATCACCCCTCCATATATCACCCCTCCATATATCACCCCTCCATATATCACCCCTCCATCCACCCCCCTCCATATATCACCCCTCCATCCACCCCCCTTCATATATGGAGAGGTGATATATGGAGAGGTGATATATGAAGGGGGGTGGATGGAGGGGTGATATATGGAGGGGGGGGATGGAGGGGTGATATATTTATATGAGGGTGATGGATGGAGGGGTGATATATGGAGGGGTGATGGATGGAGGGGTGATGGATGGAGGGGTGAAGGTGATGATTGGAGAGGTGATATATCACCCCTCCATCCACCCCCCTCCATATATCACCCCTCCATCCATCACCCCTCCATATATCACCCCTCCATCCATCACCCTCCCATCTACCCCCCCTCCATATATCACCCCTCCCTCTACCCCCCCTCCATATATCACCCCTCCATCCATCACCCCTCCATATATCACCCCTCCATCCACCCCCCTCCATATATCACCCCTCCATCACCCCCCTTCATATATCACCTCTCCATATATCACCTCTCCATATATCACCTCTCCATATATCACCTCTCCATATATCACCCCTCCATCCACCCCCCTCCATATATCACCCCTCCATATATCACCCCTCCATACTATCACCCCTCCATCCATCACCCCTCCATCTACGCCCCCTCCATATATCACCCCTCCATCCATCACCCCTCCATATCACCCCTCCATCCATCACCCCTCCATATATCACCCCTCCATATATCACCCCTCCATATATCACCCCTCCATATATCACCCTCCATCCATCACCCCTCCATATATCACCCCTCCATCCATCACCCCTCCATATATCACCCCTCCATATATCACCCCTCCATATATCACCCCTCCATATATCACCCCCCCATATATCACCCCTCCATATATCACCCTCCATATATCACCCCTCCATATATCACCCCTCCATATATCACCCCTCCATATATCACCCCTCCATCCATCACCCCTCCATATATCACCCCTCCATCCATCACCCCTCCATCTATCACCCCTCCATCCATCACCCCTCCATATATCACCCCTCCATATATCACCCCTCCATACATCACCCCTCCATACATCACCCCTCCATACATCACCCCTCCATACATCACCCCTCCATACATCACCCCTCCATACATCACCCCTCCATACATCACCCCTCCATCTATCACCCCTCCATATATCACCTCTCCATATATCCCCCTCCATATATCACCCCTCCATATATCACCCCTCCATACATCACCCCTCCATACATCACCCCTCCATACATCACCCCTCCATACATCACCCCTTCCATACATCACCCCTCCATACATCACCCCTCCATACATCACCCCTCCATACATCACCCCTCCATACATCACCCCTCCATCTATCACCCCTCCATCTATCACCCCTCCATATATCACCTCTCCATATATCACCCCTCCATATATCACCCCTCCATATATCACCCCTCCATACATCACCCCTCCATACATCACCCCTCCATACATCACCCCTCCATCTATCCACCCTCCATCTATCACCCTCCATATATCACCTCTCCATATATCACCTCTCCATATATCACCCCTCCATATATCACCCCTCCATACATCACCCCTCCATACATCACCCCTCCATACATCACCCCTCCATACATCACCCTCCATACATCACCCCTCCATACATCACCCCTCCATACATCACCCCTCCATACATCACCCCTCCATACATCACCCCTCCATCTATCACCCCTCCATCTATCACCCCTCCATCTATCACCCCTCCATCTATCACCCCTCCATACATCACCCCTCCATACATCACCCCTCCATACATCACCCCTCCATACATCACCCTCCATACATCACCCCTCCATACATCACCCTCCATACATCACCCCTCCATACATCACCCCTCCATACATCACCCCTCCATACATCACCCCTCCATACATCACCCCTCCATACATCACCCCTCCATACATCACCCCTCCATACATCACCCCTCCATACATCACCCCTCCATACATCACCCCTCCATACATCACCCCTCCATACATCACCCCTCCATACATCACCTCTCCATACATCACCTCTCCATACATCACCCCTCCATACATCACCCCTCCATACATCACCCCTCCATACATCACCCCTCCATACATCACCCCTCCATACATCACCCCTCCATCTATCACCCCTCCATCTATCACCCCTCCATCTATCACCCCTCCATCTATCACCCCTCCATCTATCACCCCTCCATCTATCACCCCTCCATCTATCACCCCTCCATCTATCACCCCTCCATATATCACCTCTCCATATATCACCTCTCCATATATCACCTCTCCATATATCACCCCTCCATACATAATCCTCTCAATAAATGACAGATCCCCCCTGGCTCCCCGTGGTATTTGTAGTACTGTGTAGTATACGGGATGTTTGTGTTATGTATTGTATGTTGTGTTCTATATACTGGGAGTTGTACTGTATACAAGCACTAGTTTTGGTTGAGAAGTGAGCCTCCTCCATTCTTTATTCCAGGCTCCATCGTTCCTCCATTCTGTCCTCCATCCGTCCACGTGTGTGAAGTCATCGGTGATATTATTCGGATCATCATCACAGAGTCACCTTATGGGACATTTATATTATATATATTTTCACTGTGGACTTGCTAAAATTAAGAATTTTTGATGTTTACTTCAATTTTTTTATATTTCTTTCACTGCGCACTTGCTTGACAACAAGTATTTCATTTATATATTTTTTACCATTTATATTCTTTCTTTGGGAATTCAAGTTGCTCCAACATTCACTCGCCCATCGCTCACGGCAATTATATATATATATTTTTTCATCTGAGTGAGTGATATATCGCATAGCGCTGCATTTCTTTTTTTTTTTTATATTTTATACACATATTATGGGGGTGTGAATATGCTTAGCGGCTGCGGATTGGTTCTCTTATGTTTAAAACATTCTTTGGAGACTCTTCATTGGTGGATCGCAGGGCAGAAGCAAAGCAGGGCAATAACTTCTCCGCAGGATGTGGAAATCTTACAAGAAGACCTGAACAAATGAACGGGGGAGGGGCGACTACATGGCAAATGAGGTTCAATGTAGAAAAATGTAAAATAATGTATTTGGGTGGCAAAAAATCTGAATGCAATCTATACACTGGAGGAGAACCTCTGGGGGGATCTAGGATGGAGAAGGACCTGGGGGTCCTAGTAGATGATAGGCTCAGCAATGACATGCAATGCCAAGCTGCTGCTAATAAAGCAAACAGAATATTGGCATTAAAAGGGGATCAACTCCAGAGATAAAACGATAATTCTCCCACTCTACAAGACTCTGGTCCGGCCGCACCTGGAGTATGCTGTCCAGTTCTGGGCACCAGTCCTCAGGAAGGATGTACTGGAAATGGAGCGAGTACAAAGAAGGGCAACAAAGCTAATAAAGGGTCTGGAGGATCTTAGTTATGAGGAAAGGTTGTGAGCTCTGAACTTATTCTCTCTGGAGAAGAGACGCTTGAGAGGGGATATGATTTCATTGTATAAATACCGGACTGGTGACCCCACAATATATAAATACCGGACTGGTGACCCCACAATATATAAATACCGGACTGGTGACCCCACAATATATAAATACCGGACTGGTGACCCCACAATATATAAATACCGGACTGGTGACCCCACAATAGAGATAAAACTTTTTTGCAGAAGAGAGTTTAATAAGACTCATGGCCACTCATTAAAATTAGAAGAAAAGAGGTTTAACCTTAAACTACGTAGAGGGTTCTTTACTGTAAGAGCGGTAAGGATGTGGAATTCCCTTCCACAGGCGGTGGTCTCAGCGGGGAGCATTGATAGCTTCAAGAAACTATTAGATAATCACCTGAATGACCGCAACATACAGGGATATATAATGTAATATGACATATAATCACACACATAGGTTGGACTTGATGGACTTGTGTCTTTTTTCACCCTCACCTACTATGTAACATCTCTCTATATCCCATTGGTCCATTCTGCACAGGTGTCGGTGGTTGTTACGGGTGAAGGCGCCTCAATTCCACACCTTCCAATGAAATGTGGGGGATCACATAGTGGGGGGGCCAATCTGGGTGGATCAGGGAACTCGTCTATCTGATGACCTCTCTCTGGATAAGACTCTATTGTCATTATTTTCAGTCATCCCTGATTGGTGGAATCATGTACACCAGGCCGTCACTAATGTTTATTCTGCAGAATGAATGTGCGGAGGGTCCCGTCCTCCAAGAATCCCGGACACTGGTCCCTGTCTCAGAATCATAAATACATGATAATTACTAGAGAATGGAGTCCAGTGTTGGTTGAAGCCGAGCTTCTCCCTTTGCCTCTCTTCTCCAGCACCGCCATTGTTACCGGAGATCTAAGGCCAACGCATGTGTAGACGAGCACAAGGCTTCCCCAGGTGATGTCACAGTGTGTCTGCGCATGTGCCAGACCCCGCCCTCATGTACACATAGGCTGCAGGTCTCTACGAGTCGTCCCACCGAGACCCCTACGGTGTTCCTGGGCATGAACATTTCATCAATGGCTCCTGGAGTGGGCGATCGAGGGGGCAGATATCACACATGGGCAGACACCGAGGAGTCTCGGGCAGAGTCCTCCTAGAGACCTGCAGTGTGTGGGCATTCCTGCGGGGACTGGCACATGGGCAGACACATTGTAGGACCTCTTTCAGGACTTGTGGATTGTAATATATTGTGCAGGGAAGGGATTCCAACAATACACAGTCCTGGGGGGAGTATCCCGCCATAATCCTGAGCGTCCTGTGTCATCTGTGACCCCCATGACCCTCGTGTCACCCTGTGACCCCTATGACCTCAGAGTATCCTGTCTTACCCTGTGACCCCTATGATTCCAGAACACCCTTTGTCGCCCTATGACTCTGAGCCCCCTGTGTCACCCAGTGACCCCCATAACTTTAGTGTACATTGTGTCCTCCGGTGACTGTTTCGGGGGTCCGGTGTTCGGGGATTTCTCCAAATACAGGTCTGGACATTTATAAATCAATGCCGGATTTTTAGCACAATCTTTAATTTTCAGAATTGGGTCCCCACATTTCATTACTTACATAGAAACTTTTAGATTTAGATTTATCAGTCATAAAATATTTTCTTTATAACAATCGTCCTTCCTGGATATATTCAGCGATGGTTTGATATCTGTAAATCAGTAGTTCATTCCCATTGTGCCAGGGGTCCTAGTACACTGGCTGAGGTCACAGAGATGACGTCTCTTATTTTCTTATTCATAGCCGTAGTTGACTTGCGGACGCCTGAAAGTGAAGGGCCGGTTCCCCCAGCCGGGGGTGGGGCCGTCGTTGTCGCCCTGTCCGTAGTCAGCCTGGGGAAGAGGAGCAGCTGCAGATCTCTACAAGAAGATGAAACGAGGACCATAGATGAGAATGACAACGCATGCATGGAACAGGCAAGAGACGGAGAACAGTCTACAGGGGGGGCTGATCTACTAAAACTGGACAGTGCACAACAATGGCGGCCGGTCCATGAGGGGCGCAGGGGCCCCGCCCTCCCAAAGTTCAGCCCCCACCCCCCGCCCTCCCAAAGTTCAGCTCCACCCCTCTAAAGTTCAGCCTCCACTACCAGCCCCTCCCAAAGTTCAGCCCCGCCCCTTCCAAAGTTCAGCCCCGCCCCTCCAAAAGTTCAGCCCCCGCCCCTCCCAAAGTTCAGCCCTCACCCCCCGCCCCTCCCAAAGTTCAGCCCCACCCAGCCCCTCCCAAAGCTCAGCCCCGCCCCTCCCAAAGTTCAGCCCCACCCCTCCCAAAGTTCATACAAGGATTTTGGTGTCACTGGTTCCCAAAACATGTCAGAAGTGTCAGTTAGTGTCCAATTTGTCCTCCGCAATGTCGCAGTCCCGCTATGAATCGCTGATCGCCGCCATTACTAGTAAAAACAAAAACGCAATAAAAATGCCATAAAAATATCCCGTAATTTGTAGACGCCAAAATGTTTGCGCAAACCAATCAATTCAATATACACTTATTGGGATTTTTTACCAAAACTATGTAGCAGAATAAATATTGGAATAAAATGATGAAGAAATTCGATTTTTTTTACATTTTTTTATTGGATGTTTTATAGCAGAAAGTAAAAAAATATTGTTTTTTTTTTTCAAAATTGACGTTTTTCTTTTATTATAGCGCAAAAAATAAAAACCGCAGAGGTGATCAAATACCACCAAAAGAAATCTCTATTTGTGCGGAAAAAAGGACATTCATTTTATTTGGGTAGAATGTCACAGGACCGCGCAATTGTCAGTTAAAGTAACGGAGTGCCGTATTGCAAAAAATGACCTGGTCATGAAGGGGGGGGGGTAAAACCTTCCGGGGCTGAAGTGGTTAAGCTTTGACAAAAAACCTGGAAGCTGATTGGTTTCTATGCAGAACTGCACCGGATTTTGTACTCTTCAGTTTTAGTAAATCAATCCCATTGTATAGATTGATGTGATCAGAAATCAATATTATATATAGAAATGGTGTCCAGTGCTTAGCAGCTCCCCTCCCCCCCCCCCAGACTGTTTACTTACCAACACCCCATGTGCACCTTTCCCCAAATACAGACTAATGAGAAACTATACATTTCTATAAATAATAATAATAATGAATAATAATAAAAATATTATAATAATATATTATTAATATATATATATATATATATATATACATATATACATACATTAATTTTATTATATTATTAATATATTTTTATCATTATTATTATTAATAATAATAAATATATATATATATATATATATATATATATATATATATATATATATAATAATAATAATAAATAATAAACAATAATAAATTATTATTATTAATAATAATAATAAAAATAAACTATAAATATAAAGGGCCCTCCTGTCCCTTCTGTATTGTACTGTAATTGTGTTGTCCCCTCTCTACATTGTAAAGCGCTGTGTAAACTGTTGGCATTATATAAATCGTGTATAATAATAATAATAAAATGTTACATCACTAAAAACAATATATACAATGTTATCCTGTGTTATTTGCCATTTTTACTTCTTTGTGCAACTAGTGTAATTCTTGCAGTAAAAAAAACATGACGAAACGCGCCAGTCCAAGCTGTAACCACTGTTGGTGTTGGTGGTGAAGTGTCCCAATAAGAAACAAGGCGTTTTGCTTTGTCTTTTATTGGGATTTGAGGCCATAAATTGGTAATTATCACAAACATGTCTACCATACAACCTGCTTTATTCCAATCCTGATCTCAGGCCTCATTCACACTTGTGTGGCAAAGGGTTGGTAAAAACAGGCCGTCCATTCACGTTTTTTTTACCAGCAGCCACTCGGGATCATAAACCTTGAGGCGGTCCCTACATTTGGCAGGTGGAGCCGCTTACCAAGGACATCCATAGGAGTCAATAGGACTGTCCCGCAACCACATGCCATAGACTTGGCTGGAAGTTGATGGTTTCAATAGAAAATCCTAAAAAAAGTCAATTCGGGAGGAGCCATTACTGCCCTCTGAACACCTGTAAACCGGCTCAAAACCACCTCTGAAAAGTGATCCACCATATGTGTGAATGAAGCCTTAAAGACCAACATCACCCTGCCAAACCCCCCACCCATCTTTCCTCATCTGAGCAGCCATTTTTAAATATCCCGCACATGCAGAGAGGCGCCCCCCTAATCTCCATATGCCGCCGCCCCCTAATCTCCATATGCCGCCGCCCCCCAATCTCCATATGCCACCCCCCCTAATCTCCATATGCCGCCGCCCCCTAATCTCCATATGCCGCCGCCCCCCCAATCTCCATATGCCGCCCCCCTAATCTCCATATGCCGCCACCCCCCCTAATCTCCATATGCTGCCACCCCCCCTAATCTCCATATGCCGCCCCCCTAATCTCCATATGCCGCCACCCCCCCTAATCTCCATATGCCACCCCCTAATCTCCATATGCTGCCACCCCCCCTAATCTCCATATGCCGCCCCCCTAATCTCCATATGCCGCCACCCCCCCTAATCTCCATATGCCGCCCCCTAATCTCCATATGCTGCCACCCCCCCTAATCTCCATATGCCGCCCCCCTAATCTCCATATGCCGCCACCCCCCTAATCTCCATATGCCGCCCCCTAATCTCCATATGCTGCCACCCCCCCTAATCTCCATATGCCGCCCCCCAATCTCCATATGCCGCCCCCCAATCTCCATATGCCGCCCCCTAATCTCCATATGCTGCCAATCTAATCTCCATATGCCTCCCCCCTAATCTCCATATGCTGCCAATCTAATCTCCATATGCCTCCCCCCTAATCTCCATGCATGGCACCGGACGCTTAGATTTATAAAACTTTTTTTTTTGGAAGCACATGATTACAGCCAGAGGATCTAATTGGCTTGATAGAAGGGGTGGTCTCGGGGCGCAGAGCCCACCCACTTGTGTAATCAATAATAATATTCACTATTGTCTTCCGGCTTCTCCTCCCGGCCAATCAGGACAGGAGGCGGGTCTCAAGACCGGATTGGCCGGGAGGAGAATCCGGGGGAAGCCGTGACCTGGCTGCGGTAAGTGCGGACCCGGCGGGGGAGGGGGAGTTTTATTGCTGCCCAAAAATGGAGCACCAGCCGCCACTGCACAGGTCTCTGACAGGTGTTGGGGACCTGCAGGATGTCTGCGCATGCGTGGGGGGGGATTCATACACACACATGACACTTGGTTGTTATTGGCGTGTGGGTGGGTATCAGGGGGTGGGGGGGGGGCTGTGAGGGTGCAGACTGGCTGGGAGCTCCAGGGGGGGGAGGGGGGGTCCATGCTTGCTGAGTGATTCTATATCAGTAAGGACCCTCAGGACTGACACTCTTTGTTTTCCTGTAAGTGGGAGACATGAGAAGTCAGATGGGATTCTTATTCCTTTTCTGCTCTTTCTTTTAGGGACAAGTGTCTCCTATCTAATGCTGAGGACCATCCCCTCCCCCCACCTGGAGGATTTAGTGCTCAGCAGTCCTAATGGGGATTCTGTATAGAAGTCATCTCAGCGCCATCTAGTGGCAGATGGTTGATATTACAGACTTCATCTTATTATACACCATGTCTTGCTGGAACCCCCCGGAGGTTTCATGGAAACGGATGGAGACGTTTGATTAGATTGTATGTATAGAATGGAAGTGACGTCTCCCCCTGCTGGTGAGTTTTTGTATGAGATCGGCGATGGTCTGACAACCGACATGAGTTTATTGGGATACAGTGCCTTGAAAAAGTATTCATACCCCTTGAAATTCCCCACATTTTGTTATCTTACAACCAAAAACGTGAATGTATTTTATTGGGATTTTATGTGATAGACCAACACAAAGTGTCACATAATTGTGAAGTGGAAGGAAAATGATAAATGATACAAATAAATATGTGAAAAGTGTGGGGGGAGGGGCATTTGTATGGCGCCCCCAGGAGTCAATACTTTGTAGAACCCCCTTTCTCTACAAGTCTTTTTGGGGATGTCTCTACCAGCTTTGCACATCTAGAGAGGACATTTCTGCCCATTCTTCTTTGTAAAATATCTCAAGCTCTGTCAGATTGGATGGAGAGCGTCTGTGATCAGCAATTTTCAAGTCTTGCCACAGATTCTCAATGTGATTTAGGTCTGGACTGTGACTGGGCCATTCTAACACATGAATATGCTTTGATCTAAACCATTCCATTGTAGCTCTGGCTGGATGTTTCGGGTCGTTGTCCTGCTGGAAGGTGAACCTCCGCCCCGGTCTCAAGTCTTTTGTAGACTCTAACAGGTTTTCTTCTAAGATTGTCCTGTATTTGTCTCCATCCATCTTCCCATCAACTCTGACCAGCTTCCCTGTCCCTGCTGAAGAAAACCATCCCCACCACATGATGCTGCCACCACCATGTTTCACGGTGGGGATGGTGTGTTCAGGGTGATGTACAGTGTTAGTTTTCCCCACACATAGCGTTTTACTTTTAGGCCATAAAGTTGAATTTTGGTCTCCTCTGACCAGATCACCTTCTTCCACATGTTTGCTGTGTCCTCCACATGGCTTCTCACAAACTACAAACAGGACTTCTTATGACTTTCTTTCACCAATGTCTTTCTTCTTGTCACTCCTCCATAAAGGGCAGATTTGTGGAGAACACGACTAATAGTTGTCCTGTGGACAGATTCTCCCCCCTGAGCTGTGGATCTCTGCAGCTCCTCCAGAGTTACCATGGACCTCTTGGCTCTTCTCTGATGAATGCTCTCCTTGCCCGGCCGGTCAGTTTAGGTGGACGGCCATGTCTTGGTAGGTTTGCAGTTGTGCCATACTCTTTCCATTTTCCGATGATGGATTGAACAGAGCTCCAGGGCCGCCATCAGGGGGGGTACAGGCATTACACCTGTAAGGGGCCTGTCTGTCTCCAGGGGCCCTGACAATCAGCGTGCCGTTAGACCAGCCAAGCAGAGAAAAAAAGAGATCACAGAACTTCGCTAGCACCCCCCTCCCCCCTCATTATCAGTGGGGGAGGTGTAGTGTAAACATGAATGAAGAGAACAGTTTCGGAGAGGAAACATGAGATCAGTAATGTAATGTTCACCATCAGCCCCCCCCCCCCCCGCCGAGGTTATTGGTTTGCTATTGGAGAGAGGATGGGGGAGGAAAGAAAGCTTGCAGGGATTACACTCATCTCCGCTAATGTTCTCTGCTTATCCATCCCTGCGGAGGCAGAGCCTGAGGATTTGCTGGACTGTGATTGGGCAAGACAGAGCCAGGGGGAGTGGCAAGCTCATTGACAGTGCACATGGGCACCAAAAACAGAGTGCAGCATGGAAGGTAAGTCACCCCCATGTGCTGTTCACCTCCTTCTTCATGGATGGGACACCCTAAGACCCCTTTCACACTTCCACCACCACCGTCAGCGATAAGGCAGTGCTATTTTTAGCGCTGCTTTACCGTCATTTTAGCAGCACTATTCGGCCGTGGTTTTAACCTCCTCGCTAGCGGCCGAAAAGGGGCTAAATCCGCCTGCTAAACGCCGCCGGAGCGGCATTTTGCTGGCGGTATAGCAGCACTGCCCCATTGATTTCAATGGGGATGAGCGGTGGAAGAGCGGTGAGTTCACCGCTCCTTCACCACTCCAAAGCTGCTGGCAGGACTTTTTCTGACGCCCTGCCAGCGCACCGCTCCAGTGTGGGAGCCCTCTGGCTTTCATACTGGAGTGAATGGAGACACTTTTTTCAGCTATTTTTAGCGCTGTAGCGCCTGAAAAATGCCCGCAGTGTGAAAGGGGTCTTAGGGCCCTTTCACACTGGGGCGGCGTCAGCGGTAATGCGCCGCTATCGTAAGCAACGCTTTACCACCGGTATTCGGCCGCTAACGGGGTGGTTTTACCCCCCCACTAGCGCCCAAGAAAGGGTTAGGTCCCTTTCACACTGGGGCGGGGGCGGAGTCGGCAGTAAAACGACGCTATTGTGAGCGGCGCTTTACCACCGGTATTCGGCCGCTAACGGGGCGGTTTTTCTGCAGAGGCGCTTTGCCAGCGGTATAGCCGCGCCGTCACATTGATTTCAATGGGCAGGAGCGGTGAAGGATCGGTATACACTCCACTCCTTCACCGCTCCGAAGATGCTACTAGCAGGACTTTTTTTCCCGTCCCGCCAGCGCACCGCTCCAGTGTGAGAGCCCTCGGGGGGAGACAAAGCAGCGGCACTTTCGGGTCGGTTTGCAGGCGCTATTATTAGTGCAATATCGCCTGCAAACCGCCCCCAGTGTGAAAGGGCCCTTATGCTGACTAGGTGTAAGAGCGTTAAAATAAAAGTGGGTGCACCGAAGAACTCGGTGGGATGGTCAGTGGGACGACCAGTGGGCGGGCCCTGGAGAATGTTGGGGGTTCGGGCCCCAGGCCTAAAGCTGTGTAAGGGGCCCCACAATTTCTGATGGCTGCCCTGCAGAGCTCCGTGAGATGTTCAAAGCTTGAGAGATTTTTTTTATAACCTAACCCTGCTTTATACTTCTCCACAACTTTATCCCTGACCTGTCTGGTGTGTTCCTTGGCCTTCATGATGCTGTTTGTTCACTAAGGTTCTCTAACAAACCTCTGAGGGTTCCACAGAACAGCTGTATTTATACTGAGATGAAATGACACACAGGTGGACTCTATTTACTAATCAGGTTAATTCTGAAGACAATTGGTTCCACTAGATTTTAGTTATCAGAGTAAAGGGGGCTGAATACAAATGCCCCCCCCCCCACACACACTTTTCACATATTTATTTGTATCATTTATCATTTTCCTTCCACTTCACAATTATGTGACACTTTGTGTTGGTCTATCACATAAAATCCCAATAAAATACAGCTATTACCTTTTGTACCCCCCCTTCCTTTTAGAATGAGCCGGGCCCTCCTGTCCCTTCTGTATTGAACTGTAATTGTGCTTTCCCCCCCTCTACATTGTAAAGCCCTGCGTAATCTGTTGGCTATATATAAATCGTGTATAATAATAATAATTTATGTTTTTGGTTGTAACATGACAAAATGTTTACAATTTCAAGGGGTGTGAATACTTTTTCAAGGCACTGTATATAAATGTATGTGTAGTTATACGTATGTCATACTAAACGACCCTTTTATGTATCCAGTTTGCTGCTGTCGTTTTTCTCCGTCCGTCCTGATGAAGCAGTGATGGGAAACACGTTGACTGATGAAGATTATTCTCCACAGGCTACTATGTTGTAAGTTATGAGTACCAAGCGATGTACTTTCTTTACATTAGTGATGTGATATGTGAGAAAATAGTTGCAGATGATACTTGGTGTACTGTAGTGGTACCGGTTTTATGACCTATAATAGGTCCAAATGTCTTTCTAACAAGTTCCCACCCATTGTACATTTACTGGGGGAGGGGGAGGGGCAAGTGGCATGGCAGGCTAAACCACGTAACCCATACATCACTTAGACCATGCTCACTGGTGCACTGACCATTGTGTCTACTGGACACAGCGGATTTCGGATCACTGTAACTGGCCTCCTCAAGCGGCCGGGATGTCACATGATCACTATGTGGTCACATGATCTCAGTGTCAACACAACTGTTATGAATGGGTTTATAATTCATATTCACAGCTATCACAGCAATCAGGTGACCCGGAAATGGGGGTCCCCGGGGTCACGATCATTAGTAAGAGCTCTTGGTGAGTGCCCCCCCCCCCGGTCTCTGTGCAGCATGCTCCCAGTATAAAGAGACATAGACATATATGCAGCCCCATAGAAAAACACCCACTTCTGTGAGTTCACACGGATGTGTATGCTAGGCGGGAAGGAGTTAAAGTATAACTAATGGCAAAACTTTTTTTGTTTTTTTTTTTAAGTTTAGGATGAAGTGGAGAGGGATTTGACCCTCTGTCTGTTTTTATTGCTGTCTGTGCCTCCTTTAGGGAGATTCACCCTCTCTCTTTTTTTTTGTCCTGTTTACCACAATCACCAAGAGTGAAACATAAAATAAAATCCCAGTGGTCACCAGAACAGGAAATCAGGGGAAATCTTCCAATGGGGACAGTAGTTCTGGTGACAACCAGGGATTTCCTCTCGCTTCCTGTTTCGGCTCTGAGACAGGAAGTGAAGGGAAAATCTCCCCAATGGGAAGAAGATGGCAAAAAAAAAAAAAAAAAACTGATGGGGTTTTTTTTCCATCTAAAATGGAAAAAAAATGTTTTGCATTTTGTTACACTTTAAAAAAATGAAGATATACTTTATAGGGCTTGGATACAGGCAGGGGCGTTGCTAGGTCTACAAAAGACTAGGGGGCTAGAGCTAATAGCAGCGTAGTAAAGAAAGTCATACACTTGGGCAGCATACACATGTATATACAGTAATATATGTGTGTGTGTCTATATCCCCAGAGAGCCCCCCACTTATATCAGGGTCCCCAGAGAGCCCCCCACTTACATCAGGGTCCCCAGAGAGCCCCCCACTTACATCAGGGTCCCCAGAGAGCCCCCCACTTGCATCAGGGTCCCCAGAGAGCCCCCCACTTGCATCAGGGTCCCCAGAGAGCCCCCCACTTGCATCAGGGTCCCCAGAGAGCCCCCACTTACATCAGGGTCCCCAGAGAACCCCCACTTACATCAGGGTCCCCAGAGAACCCCCACTTACATCAGGGTCCCCAGAGAGCCCCCCACTTACATCAGGGTCCCCAGAGAGCCCCCACTTACATCAGGGTCCCCAGAGAGCCCCCCCTTAAAATCAGGGTCCCCAGAGACCCTCCCCCTTGCATCAGGGTCCCCAGAAAGCCCCCACTTACAAAAGGGTCCCAGAGCGCCCCCTCCCTACATCATAGTCCCCAAAGAGCCTCCCCCTTGCATCAGGGTCCCCAGAGAGCCTCCCACTTACATCAGGGTTCCCAGAGAGCCCCCCTTACATTAGGGTCCCCAGAGAGCCCCCCACTTACATCAGGGTCCCCAGAGACCCTCCCCCTTGCATCAGGGTCCCCAGAGAGCCTCCCACTTACATCAGGGTTCCCAGAGAGCCCCCCTTACATTAGGGTCCCCAGAGAGCCCCCCACTTACATCAGGGTCCCCAGAGACCCTCCCCCTTGCATCAGGGTCCCCAGAGAGCCCCCACTTACAAAAGGGTCCCAGAGCGCCCCCTCCCTACATCATAGTCCCCAAAGAGCCTCCCCCTTACATTAGGGTCCCCAGAGAGCCCCCCACTTACATCAGGGTCCCCAGAGACCCTCCCCCTTACATCAGGGTCCCCAGAGAGCCCCCCCCTTAAAATCAGTGTCCCCAGAGACCCTCCCCCTTGCATCAGGGTCCCCAGAGAGCCTCCCACTTACATCAGGGTCCCCAGAGAGCCTCCCCCTTAAAATCGGAGTCCCCAGAGACCCTCCCCCTTGCATCAGGGTCCCAAGAGTGTCCCCCCACTTACATCAGGGTCCCCAGAGAACCTCCCCTCCCTTTGGGGACCCCTGCAGAGACTCGGGGCTATAGCCCCAAAAGCCACCCCTAGCGACGCCACTGGATACAGGTAAGTTGAATCACTTATATACGCTAGATATGTGCAATTCGTTTTGTTCTGAATTGTTTTCTTTAATGAATTTTGACAAATTTGTTAATTTGGAAATATCCAAATGAATGAAAACCCGTTTAACGAATCTTTCCGAATATTTCAATTCAATAAAAATTCAGAAATGTGAAAATCTGAAATAATAACTAACTAATAATAACTTAACTATTACTAAGTATTACATTACAGGTATTGGAATTTCCTTTCAAATTTGGCTGTCAGTGAATGTAACAAATACGAATTATCTGAAATAACGAATGCCGCATCTAAACAAATAGAATGTAACAAATTAATAATAATAAATAATAATAATGAAACCTTTTTATTATTATTATTTATTATTAATTAGATCCGTTCCATTTGTTTAGATGCGGCATTCGTTATTTCGGATAAATTCGTAACTTCGGATAAATTCACATTCGTTACGTTCACTAAGAGCCAAATTTGAAAGGAAATTCCAATACCTTTAATGTAATAGTTTGTTATATTATTACTGTATTCTTTCTAATGTTGGGATTTTCTTTCTTATTTTCGGATTCTAGAACTTTCAAATTGACGAATTTTTCGAATTTACGGATTGCGATCATAACGAATGACCCGAAAAACAGAATATTATTGTGTAATACAATAAATCAGAATAAGATGGGGGTGGGGATATATATAGGTGATGCTTCATAAACAGTCATGGCCGACGTCATGCCGTTCTTTGCTGTTGTGGCCGCCAACCCCCCAATGTGGCCGGTGCAGAAAGCCGCCTCCTCTGTATTCCCTCCTATCACCTCCTGTTCTTTCATTGGTGTTTTGTGGTCACATGACTATCCTGCAAGGAGGATAAATTGGCCAATCCCTCTTTCCCATCTGCCCCATAACCCCCCCCCCAGGTTTTTTCTTCATCAGGGCGGTGCAGGGACTTACCGCAAAGTGCTGGGGTGGGCGAGGGTCCAAGTCATAGTCCTGCTCTGGGTATCCATACGAGGGTTTGCCTGGATTCTGGGGCTGCTTACGTTTGATCTGGGCGTATTCTACATTACGACCCGCAGGGGGCGCCTCAGGATAATAACTGCCGGTATACAGAGACATCATGAGAGGATGAAGAACAATAGACACAGAATAATTGTAAATCTTTCAATGAAGGGCCACCGAGCCAAAAAAAAAAACAACGATTAAAGCGTACATAATCCCGACCAATCGACGTCTCTTATTTGCTCCCTTTTGTCCTGTGAGAGATCCAATCAAAAGCATTTTATTATATACTCTATATTACCAAAAGTATTGGGACGCCTGCCTTTACACACACATGACCTTTAATGACATCCCAGTCTTAGTCCGGAGGGTTCAATATTGAGTTGGCTCCGCCCTTTGCACCTATAACAGCCTCAACTCTTCTGGGAAGGCCGTCCACAAGGTTTATGAGGGTGTCTATGGGAATGTTTGACCATTCTTCCAGAAGAGCATTTGTGAGGTCAGGCACTGATGTTGGACGAGAAGGCCTGGCTCACAGTCTGCGCTCTAATTCATGACAAAGGTGTTCTATTGGGTTGAGGTCAGGACTCTGTGCAGGCCAGTCAAGTTCCTCCACCCCAAACTCTCTCATCCATGTCTTTATGGACCTTGCTTTGTGCACTGGTCCAAATCATTTGGTGGAGGGGGGATTATGATCAGGGGGTTGTTTTTCAGGGGTTGGCCCCCTTAGTTCCAGTGAAGGGAACTCTTAAAGTGTCAGCATACCAAGACATTTTGGACAATTTCATCCTCTTAACTTTGTGGGAGGAGTTTGGGGACGGCCCCTTCCTGTTCCAACATGACTGCCCACCAGTGCACAAAGCAAGGTCCATAAAGACACGGATGAGCGAGTTTGGGGTGGAGGAACTTGACTGGCCTGCACAGAGTCCTGACTTCAACCCGATAGAACACCTTTGGGATGAATTACAGCGGAGGCCTTCTCGTCCAACATCAGTGCCTGACCTCACAAATGCTCTTCTGGAGGAATGGTCAAACATTCCCATAGACACCCTCCTAAACCTTGTGGACGGCCTTCCCAGAAGAGTAGAAGCTGTTATATCTGCAAAGGGCGGAGCCAACTCAATATTGAACCCTACGGAGTAAGACTGGGACGCCATTAAAGGTCATGTGTGTGTAAAGGCAGGCGTCACAATACTTTTGGTAATATAGAGTATATAACAAAATGATTTTGATTGGATCTCTCACAGGACAGGACAGACTTCCCAGAAGATTTGAAGCTGTTATAACTGCAAAGGGCGGAGCCAACTCCATATTGAACCCTCCGGACTAAGACTGGGAGGGCATTAACTGCTTTCCGACCAGTCACTGCAGTTATACTGCGGCAGGTTGGCTCAGCTGCGCGAATTGCTGTAGCTGTACATGCCGATCTGTGGGCACGCCACCGATTGACCAGCGGGGAGGGGGGGGGAGCCAATAACCTTGTCTATTATGACAGATCCTTGTTCTGTCACTGCGGAGAATGATCGCGGGAGGCCTGTAGACATGGAGTCCGCCGGCCTCCCGCGATCATTCTCCGCAGTGAGAGAACGGGGATCTGTCATAGTAAACAAGGCCGATCCCCGTTCTGTCGGGGGGGATGACACACAGATCCTGTCTTTCTGCTATGCAGGATCTGTGTGCTGTCCCAATGCAGCCCATCCCCCACACAGTTAGAAACACACTGAGGGGACACATTTAACCCTTTGATCGCCCCTGATGTCAACCCCTTCTCTGCCAGTGTCATTAGTACAGTGACAGTGCATTTTTTTTTAGCGCCGATCACTGTAATAATGTCACTGATTCCCAAAAAAGTGTAAAAAAAATTCAGTTAGGTGTCCGATCTGTCTGCTGCAATGTCGCAGTCCCGCTAAAAAAAAAAAAAAAATCACTGATCACCACCATTACTAGTAAAAAAAAAAAAATAATAATAAAAATGCCATAAGTCTATCCCCTATTTTGTAGACGTTATAACTTTTGAACAAATCAATCAATATATGATTATTGCGATTTTTTTTTAATCAATAATATGTAGAAGAATACATATCGGCCTAAACTGAGGGAAAAAAATGGGTTTTTTTTTAATATTTTTGGGGGATATTTATTATAGCAAAAAATAATGTGTTTTTTTTTTTTCAAAATTGTCGCTCTTTTTTTTGTTTATAACGCAAAAAATAAAAAACGCAGAGATGATCAAATACCACCAAAAGAAATCTCTAATTTCTGGAGGGGGGGGGGAAGGATGTCAATTTTGTTTGGGTGCAACGTTGCACGACCGCGCAATTGTCAGTTAAAGCGACGCAGCGCCGAATCGCAAAAAAATGCTCTGGTCAGGAGGGGGGGGGGGGTAAAATCTTCCGGGGCTGTTAAATAATAGCATTAGCCCTTATTTAAAGCAGGGTTCCGGCCGGGAAAAAAAAAAAAAGTAAAAGTCAGCAGCTACAAACACTTTAGCTGCTGACTTTAAATAAGTAGACTTACCTGTCCTGGGTGCCCGCGATGTCGCCCCCCCCCCTCCGAGGCCGACCCGTCCCTCGGCTCTCGGGGTCCCGGCGCCGCCATCCTAACTAAGGGAAACAGGCAGTGGAGCCTTACGGCTTCACTGCCAGTTTCCCACTGCGCACGCGCGAGCGGCTCGGCGCTCTGTGAATGTGACGCGATGTGTTGTGGGACACACAGTTCCCATTACCCAGAAGACAACGCAGCGAGGAGAAGACTGAAGATCACCGCGGCGTAGGAAGAGGCAGATTAGGAAGACTGCCTAGCAACAGCCATTTCACGTGAGTTACATTTTTTTTTTTTTTTTCCCCTCCAATTTTTTAGGGATTTTTTGGTGCAATTTTTTTTTTTTTTTTTTTTTTTTTTGTGGTGGACCTCCACTTTAATATAAGGGCTTCATCAGTGAAGAAGAAAAATGATTTGTTTGCAAAAATTTATAACAGAAACTAAGAAAAGTGTTTGTTTTTTTTTTTTAAATGTTTGGCCTTTTTTTAATTTATTTAGCAAACAATAATAAAAACAAAAACAAAAAAAAAAAAAAAACAGTGGTGGTTAAATACCACTAAAAGAAAGCTCTATTTGTTGTGAACAAAATGATAAAAAATGTCATATAGTTACAATGTTGTATGACCGCGCAATTGTCATTTAAAGTGTGACAGAGCTGAAAGCCGACCATTGGTGGGCAGGAATGGGGGGAGGGGGGGGGGCGGGGGTGAAAGTCCCCAAGGGGGGGGGGGGTGAAAGTCCCCAAGGGGGGTGTGTGAAAGGTTCTGGTATTGAAGGGGTTAAGAGTATCTGAACTGAGGTGACCTCCGATGTTAAACTTACAAATCTGTGTATTTCATAAAGTAATAAATATTTGTAAACTGCTGATTTGTCGGAGATCCCCTCCCCCCTCCTCCCAAATCACAGAAACATTAAAACTTACTTTGGCCTCTCCGGCGCGTTCCTGGCCGCGGCTCTCTGCGGGGATCGTGGCGGGATATTCGACTTAATTAAGAAAGGAGATAAACGAAGAGATTACAAATTAGAGAGGAAAGAGATACATTCAATTAGGAAAAAGAGAGAAGAGATGATTAATATTTAGTCCATAATGCAAAACTCTGCTTTTCAGGAAGACGTCAGGTGATAACGAATGAGATCAGAAATGACCGATTCCTACAAAACACGATCGAAAGAAAAACTGCGGACTAGTTAAAGGTGGGATTCCGATCTTAATGGTGGGGCTTTGATATCCAACCTGAGATCTAACGCTGGACTCCGGTACCCCCTTCCCCACCCTTGTCGGTTCTCACAATAGGCGTTGGGTAGTTGGGTCTTCCTCCTCCAGATATCTGGGTGATCTATAGAATGTGTCCTTATATTGCCCACATGTCAGACCTAAAGTCACCAGTCTGGTGTAGTGGGGGGGGGGGGGGGGGGCTTTAAAGGGCACATAGAACAAAATAATATAAAAAAGTATAAAGTTTATTGGAGGATTGTTAAAAACACACTGGGGGGGTGGGGGGGGGATTTACTAAAACTGGAGAGTGCAAAATCTAGAAACTAAATCAGCCAGTGGCGGCCCGTCCATTAGGGGCACCAGAGGCGCCGCCCCCTCTATTCACAGCCGCCACCCCCTCCACTTTCTAGTGATGCGATGCGATGCTCTATCCTTCGCTGCCGCCACCCCCTATTCCTGCGTCCGGCCCCTTTCAGGGCGCCTGAATTACAGCGACTCTAATAAGCTTCAGTATAGGGTGGTCTCCGGTCGCAGAGCATTGAACTACAAGCCCACCCAGGTGTTACAACAGCAAATGAATATTCGCTGTTACAACACTGATCCTCCTCCCCACCAATCGGGAAGCGGGTCTGATACCCGTGACTTGATTGGCTGAAAGGACAGGTGATGGGACGCCTAGGAGGAGGGGAGGAGACGCGCGGTAGAAGTGAGGAGGAGAAGACACAGGACCCCGTACCCGATGCCCTAATGCTCGCCACAGCCTGATGTCCGCCGATCCCCGCCGCTCCTTGATGTCCGCCACTGATCGATCCCCGCCGCTCCTTGATGTCCGCCACTGATCGATCCCCGCCGCTCCTTGATGTCCGCCACTGATCGATCCCCGCCGCTCCTTGATGTCTGCCACTGCTCGATCCCCGCCGCTCCTTGATGTCCGCCACTGATCGATCCCCGCCGCTCCTTGATGTCCGCCACTGATCGATCCCCACCGCTCCTTAATGTCCGCCACTGATCGATCCCCGCCACCCCTTGATGTCCGCCACTGCTCGATCCCCGCCGCTCCTTGATGTCCGCCACTGATCGATCCCCGCCGCTCCTTGATGTCCGCCACTGATCGATCCCCGCCGCCCCTTGATGTCCGCCACTGATCGATCCCCCGCCGCCCCTTGATGTCCGCCACTGATCGATCCCCGCTGCTCCTTGATGTCCGCCACTGATCGATCCCCGCCGCTCCTTGATGTCCGCCACTGATCGATCCCCGCCGCTCCTTGATGTCTGCCACTGATCGATCCCCGCTGCTCCTTGATGTCTGCCACTGATCGATCCCCGCCGCTCCTTGATGTCCGCCACTGATCGATCCCCGCCACTCCTTGATGTCCGCCACTGATCGATCCCCACCGCTCCTTGATGTCCGCCACTGATCGATCCCCACCGCTCCTTGATGTCCGCCACTGATCGATCCCCACCGCTCCTTGATGTCCGCCACTGATCGATCCCCGCCGCTCCTTGATGTCCGCCACTGATCGATCCCCGCCGCTCCTTGATGTCCGCCACTGATCGATCCCCGCCGCTCCTTGATGTCCGCCACTGATCGATCCCCGCCGCTCCTTGATGTCCGCCACTGATTGATCCCCACCGCTCCTTAATGTCCGCCACTGATCGATCCCCGCCGCTCCTTGATGTCCGCCACTGATTGATCCCCACCGCTCCTTAATGTCCGCCACTGATCGATCCCCGCTGCTCCTTGATGTCCGCCACTGATCGATCCCGGCCGCTCCTTGATGTCCGCCACTGATCGATCCCGGCCGCTCCTTGATGTGTGCCACTGATCGATCCCCGCCGCTCCTTGATGTCCGCCACTGATCGATCCCCCGCCGCTCCTTGATGTCCGCCACTGATCGATCCCCCCGCCGCTCCTTGATGTCCGCCACTGATCGATCCCCGCCGCTCCTTGATGTCCGCCACTGATCGATCCCCCGCCGCTCCTTGATGTCCGCCACTGATCGATCCCCGCCGCTCCTTGATGTCCGCCACTGATCGATCCCTACCGCTCCTTGATGTCCGCCACTGATCGATCCCCGCCACTCCTTGATGTCCGCCACTGATCGATCCCCACCGCTCCTTGATGTCCGCCACTGATCGATCCCCGCCGCTCCTTGATGTCCGCCACTGATCGATCCCCGCCGCTCCTTGATGTCCGCCACTGATCGATCCCCCGCCGCTCCTTGATGTCCGCCACTGCTCGATCCCCGCCGCTCCTTGATGTCCGCCACTGATCGATCCCCCACCGCTCCTTGATGTCCGCCACTGATCGATCCCCGCCGCTCCTTGATGTCCGCCACTGATCGATCCCCGCCGCCCCTTGATGTCCGCCACTGATCGATCCCCGCCGCTCCTTGATGTCCGCCACTGATCGATCCCCGCCGCTCCTTGATATCCGCCACTGATCGATCCCCGCCGCTCCTTGATATCCGCCACTGATCGATCCCCGCCACTCCTTGATGTCCGCCACTGATCGATCCCCGCCACTCCTTGATATCCGCCACTGATCGATCCCCGCCGCTCCTTGATATCCGCCACTGATCGATCCCTGCTGCTCCTTGATGTCCGCCACTTCTGCATTGTGCTTGTACAAATACATTCACAGCCATATGGCTTTGGTGAGTATATACATTTTCACTGTTTCATCAATAAATGGTGTGGAAGGCCGTGTTTCTCAACCCTTTTTTTTTTTCGGTTTTCTGCACAACTTTGAGGTAACCAATCCTACGGTATTCTAAAATGTAAAAGGCTAAGCTAATAGTTTTCCATAATGCAGCACCATCAACACATGCAGTGCACCCAACATTAGAGGCAATTTATTTTTACAAAGCAAGAATAACTTTGTACACTGGTACTGACTATTATTCCATAGTTTCTCATCTCCTTCAGTTTCTCCCCCCCACCCAGCTAATTGTGACCCCCCCCCCCCAGTGCTGACACAGAGGGGCAAACAAGGAGCACCCAACATGGGCAATCATAGGTGGCACTGATTGGACACAGCTGGTCACATTGTAATCCAGGAAGTGCCATTTATCGGCTTTTCCTCTATTCGCACTGACATGGCGAGGAGAGTAGAAGAGAGACGATTGGCGGCTCTCCTGACAGGGGGGTCTGCACTGATTATCAGTGCATTGATTATCAATGCAGACCCACCAGGGATGCCAACCTGTGCCCACCAGGGATGCCAACCTGTGCCCACCAGGGATGCCAACCTGTGCCCATCAAGGATGCCAATCAGTGCCCATCAGGGATGCCTGTCAGTGCCGTCTATCAGTGCCGTCTATCAGTGCCACCCATCAGTGCCGCTATCCGTGCCCATCAGTGCCATCTGTAGTTGCCCATCTGTGCGGCCTATCAGTGCCATCTATTAGTGCCCATCAGTGCCACCTATAAGTGCCCATCAGTAATGTATATCAGTGAACATCAGTGCCTTCTATTAGTGCCCATCAGTGCTGCCTATCAGTGCCCATTAGTGCCCATCAGTGCCACCTATTAGTGCCCATCAGTGCCACCTATGAGTGCCCATCAGTGCCGCCTATCAGTGCCCATCAGTGTCACCTATCAGTGCCCATCAGTGTCACCTATAAGTGCCCATCAGTGCCACCTATGAGTGCCCATCAGTGCCACCTATCAGTGCCCCTCAGTGCTGCATATTAAGTAACCATCAGTGACGCCTATCAGTGCCCCTCAGTGCCCCTCAGTGCTGCATATTAGTGCCTCATCACCAGTGCCACCTATAAGTACCCATCAGTGACACCTATCAGTGAACATCAGTGCCTTCTATTAGTGCCCATTAGTGCCACCTATTAGTGCCCATCAGTGCTGCATATCAGTGCCATCTATTATTGCCCATCAGTGAGAGCTGAAAATTGTCCTGGGCAGGGAAGGGGGTGAAAGTGTCCGTTATTGAAGTGGTTAAAGACTTGAGCCAATAAAAAGGACAAACCTTTAAATTTGAACCCCACACGCCCGGTTACTGGGACAATGCTTACTCCCACTTTTGTTTTCCCGACGTGTAATTAGAAGATAGATACACTGTCTCGGTTATACGAAATACACAATTTATTATGGCGAAAGGTTGACACATGTAGTAGTGTAGTTCTCTTGGGTGACGGTGGACAGGACAAGTTGTAGAAGGATGCTCTTAATGACTTATTTGCCACATTGGTAGGCAGGAAGCTCACTCCTGGAGACACAGTCCTGTTCTCCACTCTATGGGCATAGGCCTTGTTTAGAGATGTCTGTACCACATTTGAATATTGTTCCCTGGGCTAATTAGATTTTAGGAGACAACGCTCAATGGGGTTAACCCTTTCATTCTTTCCCCTACAGTTTTATTACATTAGAAACATTAGGCCACCCATGCATGCACTCTCCAACCCCTCTCAGCCAAACATTCCTGTCCTTGCCGATAGAAAGAGCTGGGGGTAAGAGATAAACAGGGACGTATAAAAAGTGCCACCACCACGTATCTCTTGGGGGACCAAAAGTGATTGTGAGAGCTTCTTTAACTTACCGATCGGTTCCCTCTGGCAGTAGTTGACTGGGTGATTGTAGACCATCTTCTGACTTTCACTACAGACAGACCCTCCAACACACCTACTGTATAAGTCTTCCTGAATGCATGCTTCTCTCCATTGCTCCACCATAAGAGCTCTTAGTGAATTTGAAAGTGGTGCCACAAAGCCCTGCCCCCCATTTTACTGATTTGTGAATGGCTTCTATGTTATAACACATAAATGAAGTGAGTATCTGACTTGTGTTTCTTCCTTTTGTTAGTTTGAATGTCATTTCTTCATCTGCCCTAGTTTCCTGGGTTCTCCAGAACAGGGGCAGTTATAAACTAGTTACTTTGCCAGCCAGGGCTTGGTACTTTAGGTCTTTGAGATGAACAGGGCTTGATGCTTTAAGAATTCCTACCTAGGCTTCTCAAAGGGCTTAGCCTTTAGACATTTTCCCTGTGCCAGTCGTGGCTTGAGGTCCCTAGGCAGGCCAGGGTTTGACCTTTTTGGAATCGGTCCCTTGACATGTTGGAACTTGGTCCTTCAGGAGGTTGTCCTTTGGACAGTCAGAGCTTGGACCTTTATGAGTGATTCCACTGTCTGGCTAGGGTTCAATATTTCAGGAACTAGTCCCATTGCAGGTCATAACTTGATCCCTCTGAATGTATTCTCTTAGCCAGCCAGGTACCTCAGGTTTTAGCCATGAGTTCAGAGCTTGATCCTTAAAGAGTTAGTCTCTGGACCAAGCAGAACTGGGTCCTTCACATTTTAGTCCAATGGTTTCTGGGATTGGTCTTGAAGGAGTTTTAAAGTCAGGGTTTAGTCCTTCACAAGTTAATCCTTTGTCTGGCCAAGGCTAGGTCCTTCAGGCATTAGTCCCTTGGCAATGCTGGGCTTAGTTTTTGAAGAATTAGACCCTTCAGCAAGTTAGGACGTGGACTATTTGGTATTATGGTTCCAATGTTTAGATCCATCAGAAGATCAAGCTCTTGCAGGTATAGTTCTACCCGGAGCTACCCTACTTTACAAAACTTACATTTCCAGTTTAGGAATATTAAATTTCCACTCTGGTGCCGGATAACCTTTCTAATGGAAGAATTATAACTTGAAGGGTGTTCCTTGTTGCAGCAGGTCAGGATCTAGACAGTTTAGCTGTTTGTAATCCCATTATTAAACTAATTCTGCCATTCATCCTGCCTGGATGCAGCCATCACATGTGTGGAAGCACTTCCATTAACAAACTTACAAAACAAGCACAAAGACTTTATCTGCTGATAGAGTGTACATGACCTAGAAGTTACATACCATTTGCACGTCGACATAGCGGCTGTTTCGGCCTGGCTCTTCCTCAAAGGTCTCATTCTGGTGGGACTCGTTTTTACTCCTGGGAAAAAAGAGAATTGATGATATATTAAAGTCCCACAGTCCGCTTGAGTGCTTTCGTCATATACCGCTTCCTTACAGTCTGAATATGAATATCAGATATTCCAACCGCTGACAACCACAAACTAGGCAGTACTCGTTTGGTTGCTCAACACGAACTGTTTATTGAAACACAGGTACACAGGTAAAAAATCGGCACCCCCCCCTTTGCATTCCAGACAGGGTAGACTGTCCAATCAGCAGCAAACACACTTACACATCCCATAATATCCAAGGCAGATGGACACAATTGTACAATGGAATACAGCCACACCCCAAACAACCCAGCAAAGATTATACATTGAAAACAAATTGAGACAATATACCATATATATATATATACACACACACACACACAACATTCCAGTGTGGTTGTACAGTGAACCCGATTAGTACAGATCAGACTGGATTTCTCGTCACCCTGTGCCCTTATTAGAGACACAGGGTGACTTAGACATAGGAGGTGCATGGGGAGCTGAAACAAGGGTTTCCCAACCTCCCCAAGGGATTCTGGGTTCCACGGGCCCCCTGCCCAAAGTGACTCCCGTCACAGTTTTCACATTGGTGCTTCTATTACAGAGTTATCAACAGTTTAACTGTCTCTATAGCTGTGTTTTTAACCTGTTATCGGTCATGGGGCCCTTTAAAACGACACAAAATCTGAAGTCTTCCTGGTCAAAAAAATGTAAATGTCACTTATCAATGGGAAACCTGAGCCTGGAATGATGCATGCCACCTCCTTGGTGAGGTTAACATGATGTCTGCCATCACGTCAGAGGTCCCCCAAGCATTTCAAAGGTCCTCCCATCAGGTCAGGTGTCCCTCAAGCATGTCAAAGGTCCCCTGATCATGTCAGGGGTCCCCCAATCATGTAAAAGGTCCATTAATCATGTCAAAGGCCCCCCCATCAAGTCAGAGGTCCTTCAATCAAGTCAAAGGTCCCCCCATCATGTCAATGGTCCCCCAAGCATGTCAAAGGTGCCCCATCACATCAGAAGTTCCACAATCATGTCAAAGGTCCCCCCATCATGTCAGAGGTCCCCCAAGCATGTGAAAGGTGCCCCATCACATCAGAGATTCCACAATCATGTCAAAGGTCCCCCAAGCATGTCAAAGGTGCCCCATCACATCAGAGGTTCCACAATCATTTTAAAGGTCCCCCCATCATGTCAGAGGTCCCCCAAGCATGTCAAAGGTGCCCCATCACTCTACAGTTTCGACTACAGTCATCCCAATTTGTTCTTATGCATTTTTATTGGTGATGTTTATACCGTTTTTTTTTAGCTTTACTGTATAATAAAATTTGATATTTTTCTACTTTTGTGGTCTCAGTGTTTGCCTTTAAATTCCCACTAGTACCGGGGGGGTATTGTTTGCTCTGTACCCTAGCATGTCATAGGTCCCCCAAGCATATCAAAGGTCCCTCAATCATGTTAGAGATCCCCCACTCATGTCAAAGGTCCCCCCATCATTTCATAGGTTCCCCAATCATGTCAAAGGTCCCCCATCATGTCAGAGGTCCCTCATTTCAAAGGCCCCCCCCATCATGTTAGGGATCTCACACCTCATTTCAAAGGTCTCCTAAGCATGTCAAAGGTCCCCCATCACATCATAGGTCCCCCAATTATGTCACTGCCCCCCCTATCATGTTAGAGGTCCCCCAATCATGTCAAAGGTCCCCCCATCATGTCAGAACACCTGCAAGCACATAAAAGTTTCCCCCACATCATGTCAGAGGTCCCCCAAGCATGTAAAAGTTCCCCCTATGTCATCAGAGGTCCCCCTATCCTATCAGAAATCAACCCATGTGAAAGGTCCCCCCATCATGTTAGGGGTCCCCCACTCATGTCATACGTCCCCCCGATCACAGAGTCCCCCATTACCAAATAGTCCTCTCCTCCCAGAACCCCAGAGGAACCCAAATAGAACCCTGGTTGAGACATACTGGTCCACAGCACAATGCATAATGCATCTAGTCAGCAGATCAGGACACAGCTTTGTAATTGGCAGATAATTATCCATAATGGCGGCACTCAGAGGGAATTTAAGATTACAATGCAATTCTATTTGCAGACTGAGGTGATATTTATAATTCTTGTGACGTGATAATGATGTATTGCAACCCACGTGAAGAATAAAAATGTGGCGCTATTCTAATCACTCTTTCCGTAATATTACCATTACAAGTGAATATCCTAAATTAATAACCCTTTTGTTCAAAGGGTGTGAATCAAACAAATAATTAGTGAAAAATAGTGATAATAAAAATCAGAAAATAAAAACAAAAAAAACAAAAAACAAAAAACACCAAAACGCAATGAAGTGACTTCAGTGACTCAGTGATATTGCTGAAAATAGCAGATGTGTCAATTCTATAATCAAGTGTGCAGTTGATCAATAACACACTCAGCATGAACTTCGTGACTAAATAACAAAAAAGGTCCAATAGTAAGTGCACATATGTGAAATAAAGAAAGTCCGTGTTGAAGATGCACAATAAATAGTGTCACAGCAAATCTTGGAAGATCCTGCAGTAAACTTGAACTCTCCACCACACCTCTGTGTTCAGTGTTCCCTCTCCCAATAGACAGTCTCTTACCAACTCTGTATGCCTCCACTTTCGTATGAGGCTAGCAAGCATAAGAATATCCAGGCAATCAGAAGGGGTTAAATGTATTCCATTCAGGGACTCGTTCCATATGTAAATGAGAAAGAACTCCCAATAGTGTGATAACGTAGAAACTTTTAATATCCACACTACAAAATACACTACAAAGGGTACACTCACATTGTGTCAACTTTATAACAGCACATCAAAACACTCCACGGCACTCTGTGCACAGCAATCTCAACAAGGTAATCTGGGTGGTCTATCCTAAGGTTTTCACATAGGGTGTGTGGTCACGGAGGACCTCAATGCCAACAGCGTGTGTAGGGGTCTATCTCACCCACTCCCCGCTCGCTCTTCCAATGACTCCTCCGTCTCCCTGACAAGTGAACCGCAGCCCCTTGTTCTCTTAAGCCACACAGTCTCTGGTGTTTATCCTTCTCTCGGCCTTGCCCCCGACATGTTTCGCTACAACTGTAGCTTATTCATGGGATCCCATGAATAAGCTACAGTTGTAGCGAAACATGTCGGGGGCAAGGCCGAGAGAAGGATAAACACCAGAGACTGTGTGGCTTAAGAGAACAAGGGGCTGCGGTTCACTTGTCAGGGAGACGGAGGAGTCATTGGAAGAGCGAGCGGGGAGTGGGTGAGATAGACCCCTACACACGCTGTTGGCATTGAGGTCCTCCGTGACCACACACCCTATGTGAAAACCTTAGGATAGACCACCCAGATTACCTTGTTGAGATTGCTGTGCACAGAGTGCCGTGGAGTGTTTTGATGTGCTGTTATAAAGTTGACACAATGTGAGTGTACCCTTTGTAGTGTATTTTGTAGTGTGGATATTAAAAGTTTCTACGTTATCACACTATTGGGAGTTCTTTCTCATTTACATATGGAACGAGTCCCTGAATGGAATACATTTAACCCCTTCTGATTGCCTGGATATTCTTATGCTTGCTAGCCTCATACGAAAGTGGAGGCATACAGAGTTGGTAAGAGACTGTCTATTGGGAGAGGGAACACTGAACACAGAGGTGTGGTGGAGAGTTCAAGTTTACTGCAGGATCTTCCAAGATTTGCTGTGACACTATTTATTGTGCATCTTCAACACGGACTTTCTTTATTTCACATATGTGCACTTACTATTGGACCTTTTTTGTTATTTAGTCACGAAGTTCATGCTGAGTGTGTTATTGATCAACTGCACACTTGATTATAGAATTGACACATCTGCTATTTTCAGCAATATCACTGAGTCACTGAAGTCACTTCATTGCGTTTTGGTGTTTTTTGTTTTTTGTTTTTTTTGTTTTTATTTTCTGATTTTTATTATCACTATTTTTCACTAATTATTTGTTTGATTCACACCCTTTGAACAAAAGGGTTATTAATTTAGGATATTCACTTGTAATGGTAATATTACGGAAAGAGTGATTAGAATAGCGCCACATTTTTATTCTTCACGTGGGTTGCAATACATCATTATCACGTCACAAGATTTAAAAATATTTTTCAGATACCATTATACACTAAGTGGCAGCTTTAGATAGGCTTTACCAATTGATGTTTATCACCATTTAATTGATTTGCTCCGAGGCGCAGTGGTGGTTAATTGTGTGTATGTAGGACGTTACACATAGAAGGACCGTTTATTCAGATATTTATAATTATCTGAACTGCTGAATGTTTTACTCTTCCCCCAGTAAAAGGTTCCCTTCGGCCACTTACTTTTTCTGCTTGCTAGTCTTGCCCTTCGCAGTTGTTTTGCAGTAGTGAATTAATTGCGCTACGACAGCGACCACAAATGCCAGAGCGACCCCAGGAAACACGGCCATGATGATTAGGTCCCACGTACTCCACAGCTGGTCACACTTCTCTCCCATGTACCAGTAATCAGTGTTGGGTCCTCTGTAGTTGGGGCAGCTGGAGGAAAACCAGGAGAATTGTCAGAACCTCCCAGAGACATGAATGGGCTTCAATATCTTTACATTATCTGGATGAATGGAGAGGAAGGATCAGAAATTTCATATAAGATCAAAGCTGAAAAGAGTCAACACCCCGCCCTGGGCAAACCTGGAGCCCTTTTTTCACAAGCCCTCTACCTTTTTGTACCACAAACAATGATATTTATTTATTATATCAGGTCTCAGGTCTATATAGTATCTATAGATACCCTAAAGAGCAATGCAGTTTCAGTTGAATTAGTTCAGCCCCCCCCCCCCCCCCCCCCCCATGGACTAAAAATCTTTTACACTTCTGCTATGGGCCTGTTTTTTTGGCAATAGGTTTGTCATTACCTAAGATAACAATTATATACATCTATATATACACGATATTACCAAAAGTATTGGGACGCCTGCCTTTACACGCACATGAACTTTAATGGCATCCCAGTCTTATGCCCCTGTACACACGATCGGACTTTCCGACAACAAAACCGTGGATTTTCGTTCGAAGGTTGTTGGCTCCCACTTGTCTTGCATACACACGGGCCACACAAAATGTTGGCCAACAATTTTGAATGTGGCGACGTACAAGATGTACGACGAGCCGCTGTGATATCTCCATTACGAACGCTAGTTTTACAAGACCGAGCGCTTCCGGACTCGTACTTGATTCCGAGCATGCGTGGACTTTTATGCGACAGACTTGTGTACACACGATCGGAAAGTCCCGACAACAAACATTTGTTGGCGGAAAATTTGAGAAACTGATAGCCAACATTTGTTGGCGGAAAGTCCGACAACAAATGTCCGATGGAGCGTACACACGGTCGGACTTACCGCCAACAAGCTCACATCCAACATTTCCTATTGGAAAATCCGATCGTGTGTACGCGGCATTAGTCCGTCAAGTTCCTCCACCCCAAACTGGCTCATCCATGTCTTTATGGACCTTGCTTTGTGCACTGGTGGGCAGTCATGTTGGAACAGGAGGGGGCCGTCCCCAAACTCCTCCCACAAAGTTGGGGGCATGAAATTGTCCAAAATGTCTTGGTATGCCGACGCCTTAAGAGTTCCCTTCACTGGAACTAAGGAGCCAAACCCAACCCCTGAAAAACAATCCCACACCATAATCCCCCCTCCACCAAATGATTGGGACCAGTACACAGAGCAAGACATGAATGAGTGAGTTTGGGGTGGAGGAACTTGACTGGCCTGCGCAGAGTCCTGACTCAACCCGATAGAACACCTTTGGGATGAATTAGAGCGGAGACTGCGAGCCAGGCCTTCTCGTCCAACATCAGTGCCTGACCTCACAAATGCTCTTCTGGAAGAATGGTCAAACATTCCCATAGACACCCTCCTAAACCTTGTGGACGGCCTTCCCAGAAGAGTTGAAGCTGTTATAGCTGTAAAGGGCGGAGCCAACTCAATATTGAACCCTCCGGACGAATGCCCTGTACACACGATCGGACATTCCGACAACAAAATCCATAGATTTTTTTAGGACGGATGTTGGCTCAAACTTGCCTTGCATACACAAAGTCACACAAAGTTGGTTGGGAATTCCGAACGTCAAGAACGCCATGACGTACAACACGTACGACGAACCAAGAAAAATGAAGTTCAATAGCCAGTGCGGCTCTTCTGCTTGATCCCCGAGCATGTGTGGCACTTTGTGCGTCGGAATTGTGTACACACGATCGGAATTTGCGCAAACGGATTTTGTTGTCGGAAAATTTGAGATCCAGATCTCAGATTTTGTGCGAAGAAAATTCCGATGGAAACTGTCCGATGGAGCCCACACACGGTCGGAATTTCCGACAACAAGCTCCGATCGCACGTTTTACGTCGGAAAGTCCGACCGCGTGTACGGAGCATAAGATTGGAATGCCATCAGTGGCAGCTGGTGCTCCAGCTGTGGAGGGGGAGGGGTCACAAACAATATTGAACCCTACGGACTAAGACTGGAATGGCATTAAAGTTTATGAGTGTGTAAAGGCAGGCGTCCCAATACTTTTGACAACGCAATGTAGTTTTTGCCATGGGCTTGTAGTAGCAAAGCATTGCGACTGCGGCATATGAACACCCTGATCTGCTGCCTTCGCAGCTTAAGAGAAGCACAGTTGGGGAGGGTGCTAAAAATTCAACTCAAGAGCATGTTTTTAACGCCCCCCCCCCCCCCCCCAACCGACATTGAGCGCAAATTTAAAATCTGGGTAGACACGGAGCAATTTTGTTCTATATATCCCCTGACTGTGTGAACAGTCCTGCTGGAAAACCAGCATTCATCAGCGCATGCATCCATTGCTCTGTGTAATGGTTTTGCACAGAGCAGCCCAGATCCTCCTCTTCTCTGTTGCCCCGCTGGCGCTCCTGGATCCTCCTCCCTGCCGAGCGCCTGCCATACCAAGCTGCTTGCTATGGGAGAATTGGGGGGGGGGGCCTGGCTCGCTCCCAAGCCAGCTCTGTGTTTCCATTGACACACAGAGCGCGGCTTGACCCCCCCCCCACACCACTCATTGCTCCCTCCTCACTGGCTGTGATTGATTGATAGCATCAGAAGCCAATGGCTCCCACGGCTGTCTCTGAGCCAGCGAGGAGGAGGACAGCTGCTGGATCGAGATGGGGCTCTGGTAAGTATAAGGGGGCCCAAGTGGGGAACTGCGTTCAGAACGTTTTTTTTTACTTTTAAATGCAGAGAATGTGCATCGGGGTAAAAATCTTCAGTCTTTAGAATCACTTTAAGCTCATGCCTTTGGTCTGCAGATAAATGAAACAGAGTGAGCACAAAAGTAATGTCACTCTGTCTCCTTCCAGACAATGTTTATACAGTGCCTTGCAAAAGTATTCACCCCCCTTGGCTTTTTAGCTATTTTGTTACATTACAGCCTTTAGTTCAATGTTTTTTTTTAATCTGAATTCTATGTGATGGATCAGAACACAATAGTCTAAGTTGGTGAAGTAAAATTAGAAAAATATATACATAAAACTGATAATTGTCATGTGCGTATGTATTCACCCCTTTGTTATGAAGCCCATAAAAAGCTCTGGTGCAACCAATTACCTTCAGAAGTCACATAATTAGTGAAATGATGTCCACCTGTGTGCAATCTAAGTGTCACATGACCTGTCATTACATAGACACACCTTTGTGAAAGGCCCCAGAGGCGGCAACACCTAAGCAAGAGGCACCACTAACCAAACACTGCCATGAAGACCAAGGAACTCTCCAGACAAGTAAGGGACAATGTTGGTGAGAAGTACAAATCAGGGTTAGGTTATAACAAAATATCCAAATCTTTGATGATCCCTAGGAGCTCCATCAAATCTATCATAACCAAATGGAAAGAACATGGCACAACAGCAAACCTGCCAAGAGACGGCCGCACACCAAAACTCACGGACCGGGCAAGGAGGACATTAATCAGAGAGGAGCACAGAGACCTAAGGTAACCCTGGAGGAGCTGCAGAGTTCCACAGCAGAGACTGGAGTATCTGTACATAGGACCACAATAAGCCGTACGCTCCATAGAGTTGGGCTTTATGGCAGAGTGGCCAGAAGAAAGTCATTACTTTCAGCAAAAAACAAAATGGAACGTTCTGAGTTTGTGAAAAGGCATGTGGGAGACTCCCAAAATGTATGGAGGAAGGTGCTCTGGTCTGAGGAGACTAAAATTCAACTTTTTGGCCATCAAAGAAAATGCTATGTCTGGTGCAAACCCAACACATCACATCACCCAAAGAACACCATCCCCACTGTGAAACGTGGTGGCAGCATCATGCTGTGGGGATGTTTTTCAGCAGTCGGGTAACTGGTCATAGTTGAGGGAAAGATGGATGGTGCTAAATACAGGGATATTCTTGAGCAAAACCTGTAGCACTCTGTGTGTGATTTGAGGCCTAGGACGGAAGTTCACCTTCCAGCAGGACAATGACCCCAAACACACTGCTAAAGCAACACTTGAGTGGTTTAAGGGGAAACATGTAAATGTATTGGAATGGCCTAGTCAAAGCCCAGACCTCAATCCAATAGAAAATCTGTGGTCAGACTTAAAGATTGCTGTTCACAAGCGCAAACCATCCAACTTGAAGGAGACAAAGCAGTTTTGTAAGGAGGAATGGGCAAAAATCCCAGTGGTAAGATGTGGCACCTCATAGAGACTTATCCAAAGCGACTTGGAGCTGTGATAGGTGTCTCTACAAAGTATTGACTTTAGGGGGGGTGAATAGTTATGCACATTGACTTATTCTGTTATTTTGTCCTATTTGTTGTTTGCTTCACAAAAAAAAAAAAAAACATCTTCAAAGTTGTGGGCGTGTTCTGTAAATTAAACGATGCAAATCCTCAAACAATCCATGTTAATTCCAGGTAGTGAGGCAACGAAACACGAAAAATGCCAAGGGGGGGTGAATACTTTTGCAAGGCGCTGTAAATATTTTTGACAGTAGCAACTCCCACCTGTCATTTTGACAGCCTGGTGCGTACTACCCAACACCGTGTGTACTTCAATGACGTTTTTTTTTTGGCCCTGTGTAGCATGCCCAGTGTCCACAGCTGTTTAACCCCTTCTCTCCGGCCCTTTTTCATTTTCTTAAGTGCCCAGGAGGTGGCAGCGTGGCTTCTCTATCATGTGACCTCTGTGATTGGCTCTCACTGTGGTCACATGACCCTGGAGGCTGTCATGCTGGCTCCAGGTCAGAAGCAGTGAGCGCCCCGATCGGTGTGCTGGGAGTGCGCTCTCAGGCCGCCATGGACACATGGGATAGGAAAAAGTGGATGGCCGAACGCTCAGCCTGGATGTTTCCAAATCTTTATTGTAGTCTTTATCTCTCTGTGATGTTTTTACCTCTGTAGCGCTACAGTAAAGATTTGGAAACGTCCAGGCTGAGTGTACGGCCATCCACCTTTTCATATCCTGGTATTTCTGTGGCGAGCCGGGTTGGCGCCTTAATGCAAGGACATGCAATAGGAGGAGTATATATATATATATGTGTGGAAATACAGTGGGGGGTAAAATAATGATCGTATCCCCTGCAGATTTTGTAAGTTTGCCCCCTTACATAGAAATGAAGGGTCTATCATTTTTATCATAGGTGATTTTGGTCCAATCTTCTCTACAGATCTTCTCTAAATCCTGAAGGGTTCTTGGCTGTCTCTTGGCAACTCGAAGTCTCAGCTCCCTCCATACATTTTCTATAGGATTAAGGTCTGGAGACTGGCTAGGCCACTCCATGACCCTAATGTGCCCCTCCTTAGTTGCCTTGGCGATATGTTTTGGGCCATTGTCATGCTGGAAGACCCATCCATGACCCATCTTCAGTGTTCTGGCTGAGGGAAGAAGGTTCTCATCCAAGATCTTACAATACATGGCCCCGTCCATTGGTCCCTCAATGCGGCAAATATCTTCCTCTTCTGGGGTCCCCCCCCCCCCGCCAGCCCTCCTGGCCCCTCCCTCTTGCAAGCAAGCCACTTACATTGGGAAGGCACCCAAGCAGGCGCGCTCCTGAGCTGCTGCTCTGTGTGTCTATTCAGACACGGAGGCGTGGCTTGGCTCCGCCCCCTCTCTCTCCTCATTGGCTGTGATTGAGAGCAGTGGCAGCCAATGAGGAGGGAGAGTCCCCAGAGAGCCAATCTCCTGCACATTGCCAAATGAAGGGGGAGAACAGGTAAGTATTGGGGGGAGGGGGGGGGGTTTATTACCTTCATGCATAGAATGCACCTTCTGACTTTAGAACCACTTTAAAGAAACAGCCTCCGAGATCTGAAGTTTTTAAATCCTCAGTAAATTCAGGCAGATTTCCTGGAGCCCTACAAGTGGTAGATGCAAATTTCTGAGGATGGTTGGATTGAGTTTTCATACCTGATCACCTCCTACGACAGCCTAGAGGGAGAGGAAGGGGGGGGGGTGCTCAGCAAATATCCCCAGAGTTGAGGGTGATCAATAGCGATCGTCTAAATTCTTCTCCGAAGAACCCTCAGAGGGATTTTACAAACATTCTCTAAGGGCCCTTTCACACTGGGGCGGGGGGCGGCGGGGGGCGGCGGTAAAGCGCCGCTATTGTAAGCGGCGCTTTACCATCTGTATTTGGCTGCTAGGGGGGCAGTTTTACCCCCCGCTAGCAGCTGAGAAAAGGTTAAAAGCCACCGCAAAGCGCCTCTGCAGAGGCGGTATAGCCGCGCTGTCCCATTGATTTCAATGGGCAGGAGCGGTGAAGGAGCGGTATACACTCCGCTCCTTCACCGCTCCGAAGATGCTGCTAGCAGGACTTTTTTCCCGTCCTGCCAGCGCACCGCTCCAGTGTGAGAGCCCTCGGGGGCTTTCACACTGGAATCAAAGCAGTGGCTGATTCGGGTCGGTTTGCAGGCGCTGTTATTAGCGCAATAGCGCCTGCAAACCGCCCCCAGTGTGAAAGGGCCCTTAAAGTGCCGTTCTATTCACTGCTCCGTATAGTGTGAGGCTTACCTGCAGAACGCATATCCACCTTTGCAGCTGCATTCAATACCGCTGGGACAGAAGCCCCGCGTGTCTCCATTGCAGGATCCAAAGTCAGCGACACCCCCACAGCTTGCTGGAAAAAAAATCAACACATTGTATTAAGGATCGTATTGGTCACAGTACACTGTATAGATTTATTATAATTATGGAGCCAGAAAAATAATTCCTCTATACCCCCCCAAGCTGACCAACTACGCATCCAGAGCCTCAGGTTTATAGACCTGATACCTCCTAAATATAGAGACATCTATCCAACTGTTCATCCAGAGCCTCTGGTTTATAGACCGGATACATCCTAAATATAGAGCCATTTATCCAACTGTCCATCCAGAGCCTCTGGTCTATAGACCGGATACATCCTAAATATAGAACCATTTATAAAACTGTCCATCCAGAGCCTCTGGTTTATAGACTAGGAACAGCCAATTGTGGGTTATTTTGGGGGGGGAACATTTTGCAAATCAGTCCTGCTTCTGTGGGTCTAACGATGATTGGTTTCTTTATAACAAAAGAAAAAAACAACAAAGAAATGAATAATAAAAAATTATACACATTATATATATATATATATATATATATACACACACACATACACAGTATATATACAGTATATATATATATTTTTAATCCCAACAAGAAATAGACCACTAACATGCCTGGGTTGCACACCCTCTTTAACCATTGTGCTATTAATATTATTAATATTAATAAGAATATTATTCAATATAATATTATATTAATATTCTTAAATTATAATACTAATAAAGAACAGGTATAAGGAGTAAAACCTGCGATGGACCGCCTGGCATCCCGCCTGGGTGCTTCCGCTAAGATAAAGCTTCCTCCACTCAGGAACCAGGTATCAGATATTATAGCTGAGCATTGCACCCAAGAACTAGACGACACTAGCGTAGGTGTAAACAGGAACTCACTTTACTGTAAATTCACACAGAATATATACCACGCAAGATCAGGAAAGAACCTGATCACATTATCCTAAACAATGCAAACTGTAAACAGTAATATCATCAGCACATCTAAGGAACAGCCAACATAAACATAGACAGTCATCTAATTAAACACAAAGCTGATGGTACACAAGTACACCTCACCCACACCCGTGTTACCACCACTGCGCTCCTGGATAAGTGCCAAATGAAAATAGAAATTCCTACAGCTGCCACTTAAATAAAGCAAATGTGTAAACAGTACTTAAACCTCTAAAAAAAAAATAGTGGAGTAAATAACGGCGCTGAATAAAAAACGAATAAACAAACATGTGAATGAATGATAAACAATAAGTGAACTATAAATATACAAGTGATATCAACAAATAATAGTGACACCTGGTGATCAGTGACAAACTTTATATGAATGATCACTTATATTTCATATCACATTACAAAAAAATCACCCTGTGATAAGTGTGAAATAATCCAGTCTCTATTGATAATATAAAGTCCAGATAATCTGTGAATAAATCTGATGAATGGTGTGAAAACAAATGTTCTGAATGTTGTTCTTGTGACCATCCACCACACCTCGGTGCTTCCACTCCCCGCAAAGACTCGCACTCACCAGCTGCATTTGCCTCCCACACTCGTGTTTGGCTCAACTCACCTCAACCCACTCATATAGGGGTTAAAATTGATCTCCAAACGTATATGACAAGGTTCCTTTTTTCTCAGAAGTGATTGCTCCACATACAAATGAAAAAAACGCTCCAATAGTGTGATATAGTACAAACCAATTTATCAAAAAATTCAGCAATCCCACACCATTGCACTCACATGTCCAACATTCAACATAAGTCACAAGTTGTCACAACAAGGGGTTCCATGCACTGATAAAACGATCTGAAGCGGTCGCGCCGGTGGACCCAGGGTGTGCGGTAGCTGTAACTAGCCTCGCCCACTCCTCGTCCCAAGCCTCCACTTCCCGATGCAGCGCGTCACGTCACAACGTCCTATGTCGCAGTTAGGGGCTTGGCTATACGGCAACCATCTAAGCAATGACGTAGGACGTTGTAAAGGGAGGGAGGGTGGGAAGTTGTCCCGTCCACGCTCTTTTCCGACTAAACTCCTCCCAAACCCTTCCAACGTACCAACTCCTGAAGCCCTACCTGCTCCAATCTTTCCACCAATCTGGTGAGTGCCTACTATGCTCAAACCCCTTCTAACCCAGTCATGTTGGCCCTCTTGTCTAGGCTGTTTTCCTTTTTGACTCCGGGCCTCCCTTTCACTTGTGTAATCTGTCCACTAGACAAGTCATCTTAGGACAAAACTCATAACATGTTCCAGCAGTCTGAAAAAGTGGAATTCATGTATCTTCATAGATTTCTTGAGGGATATTGTTGATAAATATTTATGTCCCAAGTGAAGGAGCATCTCCAGCCCAGTCTGCAGGAGGGCCACCATATTCCCTGTACAGGACTAATATTACACCCTTTCCACCCACTCCAGAAGGGAAGCTTTATTGTCCCCTTTCAGAGGATTAATCCAAGCCTCGTTCTCAGCGTTCATCACATAGTTGTCCATCGATAGAGGATGATCTGCTCTCTCCATGGGATCAGAGGCTGAACTCGGCTCTTTTCCATGCTCTGACCAGGAGAAGCAGACAAATTCCCCGGCCTCCTCCATAGGCCATCATCAGTGGGTAGAAGGTTAGCCCCCTAGTGCCCTCCAAAAGCCCCGTCCCGGTTGGGTTTGTCACTAAACCCTCAGGGAGTAAATCAAAAAGTACAATCCTTGTTAATACAGTTAATTGAAAGTCTTCATGTCCGAGATTTTAGTGAAAACTTGGAGAATTCATTGAAATTTTGCTATTTTACTCAAATTCATTGGACTCGATAGAGAAGGGGAAGTTGAGGTGTTTTTGATGGTTCTTAGGGCGACATTGGCTTTAAAACCCCTTCCCGCTGACCGTACGCAGATATGCGTACTCGGCTTTCCGGGGTTATACCGGGATGATGCCCGCAACTGCAGGCATCATCCCGGTACCGTTTTTTACAGCGGGCGATCGGCTACCTGAGTATAACAACCGATGCGGCTAAAAGCCGCTCGGCTGTTATACCGGAGGAGCGGGAGGGGACATCCCCCCCCCCCCCCTCCCGCCGCCTCCCGCTGCACTTACCGGGCCTCCCGTGCGATCGGTGTCCAATCGGCTGCCTCCGGCGGCTGGGGGCGGGCTGGAACGAAGCTGTGGGCGGCTTCGTTCCAGCCTTCTCAATGTAAACGCGGAAGCGACGTCATGACGTCACTTCCCGTTTACTCGGCTGCCAATGGCGCCGGTTTTTTAAAAAAAATACACAGTATTCAGAATCGCCGTTTCGGCGATCTGAATACTTTGATGTGCAAAGGAGGGATCGGGGGTCTTTTAGACCCACCGATCCCTCCATAAAGAGTACCTGTCACCACCTATTACTGTCACAAGGGATGTTTACATTCCTTGTGACAGCAATAAAAGTAAAAAAAAAATAATAATTTTTTAAACACAATTTATAAAGTAAAAAAATAAATAAATAAATAATTTTTTTTCAACACAATTTATAAAGTAAAAAAATAAATAAAATAAATTAAAAAAAAAAATTTTTAAAGTGCTCCTAAATAATTTTTTAAACACAATTTATAAAGTAAAAAAATAAATAAAAAAAAAAAAAAAATTTTTAAACACAATTTATAAAGTAAAAAAATAAATAAAATAAATTAAAAAAAAAAAATGTTTTTTTTAAGTGCCCCTGTCCCCGCGAGCTCACGCAGCAAAGAAAACGCATACGGAAGTCGCGGTCCGCATATGTAAACGGTGTTCAAATCACACATGTGAGGTATCGCCGCGATCTCAGAGTAAGAGCAATAATTCTAGCCCTAGACCTCCTCTGTAACTCAAACCTGGTAACCGTAAAAAAAATTTAAAGCGTCGCATATGGAAATTCATAGGTACCGTAGTTTGTCGCTATTCCACGAGTGCGTGCAATTATAAAGGGTGACATGTTTGGTATCTATTTACTCGGCGTAACATCATCTTTCACATTATACAAACTTTACTTTTTGGATTTTTTTAAAATTCATGAAAGTGTCCCTTTTCCAAAAATTTGCGTTTAAAACACCGCTGCACAAATACCGTGTGATATAAACTATTGTAACCATCGCCATTTTATTCTCTAGATTCTCTGCTAAAAAAATATATATATATAATGTTTGGGGGGGCTCTAAGTAATTTTCTAGCAAAAAATACGGATTTTAACTTGTAAACACCAAATTTCAAAAATAGGCTTAGTCATGAAAGGGATAAATAACACCTGCGGGTTAAGGAAATTCCTTTCTAACATTCCAAATCCGTTGGGAATGGACCCTCGTTATCGTTTTTTTTGTAAGTTTTCTTCCACAGAAAGAAAAACATAGAGGGATAAAAGTAACAATTTAAGCTTACATTTAAGGAATGTCAATTAAATACACCAAAAAAGTATAAAAAAAAAAAAACACAAATACAAACTACCCAAATACATAAAATACATACAGTGCTTTGAAAAAGTATTCACACCCCTTGAAATTCCCCAAATTTTGTTACAACCAAAAATATAAATGTATTTTGTTGGGATTTTATGTGATAGACCAACACAAAGTGTCACATAATTGTGAAGTGGAAGGAAAATGATAAATGATACAAATAAATATGTGAAAAGTGTGGGGGGGGGGGGGCATTTGTATGGCGCCCCCCGGAGTCAATACTTTGTAGAACCCCCTTTCTCTACAAGTCTTTTTGGGGATGTCTCTACCAGCTTTGCACATCTAGAGAGGACATTTCTGCCCATTCTTCTTTGTAAAATATCTCAAGTTCTGTCAGATTGGATGGAGAGCGTCTGTGAACAGCAATTTTCAAGTCTTGCCACAGATTCTCAATGTGATTTAGGTCTGGACTGTGACTGGGCCATTCTAACACATGAATATGCTTTGATCTAAACCATTCCATTGTAGCTCTGGCTGGATGTTTCGGGTCGTTGTCCTGCTGGAAGGTGAACCTCCCCCCCAGTCTCAAGTCTTTTGTAGACTCTAACAGGTTTTCTTCTAAGATTGTCCTGTATTTGTCTCCATCCATCTTCTCATCAACTCTGACCAGCTTCCCTGTCCCTGCTGAAGAAAACCATCCCCACCACATGATGCTGCCACCACTATGTTTCACGGTGGGGATGGTGTGTTCAGGGTGATGTGCAGTGTTAGTTTTCCCCACACATAGCGTTTTACTTTTAGGCCATAAAGTTGAATTTTGGTCTCATCTGACCAGATCACCTTCTTCCACATGTTTGCTGTGTCCTCCACATGGCTTCTCACAAACTACAAACAGGACTTCTTATGACTTTCTTTCACCAATGTCTTTCTTCTTGTCACTCTTCCATAAAGGGCAGATTTGTGGAGAACACGACTAATAGTTGTCCTGTGGACAGATTCTCCCACCTGAGCTGTGGATCTCTGCAGCTCCTCCAGAGTTACCATGGACCTCTTGGCTCTTCTCTGATGAATGTTCTCCTTGCCCAGCCGGTCAGTTTAGGTGGACGGCCATGTCTTGGTAGGTTTGCGGTTGTGCCATACTCTTTCCATTTTCCGATGATGGATTGAACAGAGCTCCGTGAGATGTTCAAAGCTTGGGAGGTTTTTATAACCTAACCCTGCTTTATACTTCTCCACAACTTTATCCCTGACCTGTCTGGTGTGCTCCTTGGCCTTCATGATGCTGTTTGTTCACTAAGGTTCTCTAACAAACCTCCGAGGGCTTCACAGAACAGCTGTATTTATACTGAGATCACATTACACACAGGTGAACTCTATTTACTAATTAGGTGACTTCTGAAGGAAATTGGTTCCTCTAGATTTTAGTTAGGGGTATCGGAGTAAAAGGGGGCTGAACACAAAGTTACATAGTTAATCAGGTTGAAAAAAGACACAAGTCCATCTAGTTCAACCATAAAAAAATAAAAATAAAATAAAAATAAAATACAAATGCCCCCCCCCCCCCCCACACACTTTTCACATATTTATTTGTATCATTTATCATTTTCCTTCCACTTCACAATTATGTGACACTTTGTGTTGGTCTATCACATAAAATCCCAATAAAATATATTTATGTTTTTGGTTGTAACATGACAAAATGTGGGGAAATATCCAGGGGTATGAATACTTTTTCAAGGCACCGTAAATAAATGATTTTGCAGCAAAATCAGTTTTGAGTCAATCATTTCTGCTCAGTGTCTAATAACGAGTAAATTGTAGTGACTTTGTGTCATGGGTTACAAATGACACCTCCACTCCCATCATCCATAGCAAATATCATTTCTGTTACATAGATTGTGTTACCACCTAAAGACGGCCCACCACATATATACTCTACAACGTCCCCGTACATCATCCTGTGTAATAGATACTGAGGGCGTGAACATACCACCGGAGACACGCCCGCTGCATGGAAGGGGGAGCCAATCAGCGGGTCCGATGGACCTGACGTCCTCCGGCCACCCACGATCGTTCCACAGAGAACCAGAACGAGGATCTCCCTATGTAAACAAAGCAGATCCCCGTTCTGGCGTAGGAAGTACAGAGATCTTCTGTTCCTTGTCAGCAGGAACATCCCCCACACACTTAGAATTCACTTCCTAGGGCACACTTAACGCTTTGATCGTCCCCTGATGTTAACCCCTTCCAAGCCAGTGTCATTAGTACAGTGACAGTGCATTTTTTTTTTAGCACTAATCGCTGTATTGATGTCACTGGTCCCCAGAAAGTGTCAGTTAGGTGTCCGATCTGTCCGCCGCAATGTCACAGTCCCGCTATAAATCGCTGATCGATCACTGACACCAATGATGGGGCACTATTCCTCCACTGACACCAATGATGGGGCACTATTCCTCCACTGACACCAATGATGGGGCACTATTCCTCCCACTGACACCAATGATGGGACACTATTCCTCCCACTGACACCAATGATGGGACACTATTCCTCCCACTGATACCAATGATGGGACACTATTCCTCCCACTGACACCAATGATGGGGCACTATTCATCCCACTGATACCAATGATGGGGCACTATTCCTCCCACTGATACCAATGATGGGGCACTATTCCTCCCACTGATACCAATGATGGGGCACTATTCCTCCCACTGATACCAATGATGGGACACTATTCCTCCCACTGACACCAATGATGGGGCACTATTCCTCCCACTGACACCAATGATGGGGCACTATTCCTCCACTGACACCAATGATGGGGCACTATTCCTCCCACTGATACCAATGATGGGACACTATTCCTCCCACTGATACCAATGATGGGGCACTATTCCTCCCACTGACACCAATGATGGGACACTATTCCTCCCACTGATACCAATGATGGGACACTATTCCTCCCACTGACACCAATGATGGGACACTATTCCCCCCACTGATACCAATGATGGGACACTATTCCTCCCACTGATACCAATGATGGGGCACTATTCCTCCCACTGACACCAATGATGGGACACTATTCCTCCCACTGATACCAATGATGGGGCACTATTCCTCCCACTGACACCAATGATGGGACACTATTCCTCCCACTGATACCAATGATGGGGCACTATTCCTCCCACTGACACCAATGATGGGGCACCATTCCTCCCACTGACACCAGTGATGGGGCACTATTCCTCCCACTGATACCAATGATGGGGCACTATTCCACCCACTGATACCAATGATGGGGCACTATTCCTCCCACTGACACCAATGATGGGGCACCATTCCTCCCACTGACACCAGTGATGGGGCACTATTCCTCCCACTGATACCAATGATGGGGCACCATTCACCCCACTGATACCAATGATGGGGCACTATTCCTCCCACTGATACCAATGATGGGGCACTATTCCTCCCACTGACACCAATGATGGGGCACCATTCCTCCCACTGACACCAGTGATGGGGCACTATTCCTCCCACTGATACCAATGATGGGGCACCATTCATCCCACTGATACCAATGATGGGGCACTATTCCTCCCACTGACACCAATGATGGGACACTATTCCTCCCACTGATACCAATGATGGGGCACTATTCCTCCCACTGATACCAATGATGGGACACTATTCCTCCCACTGACACCAATGATGGGACACTATTCCTCCCACTGACTCCAATGATGGGACACTATTCCTCCCACTGATACCAATGATGGGGCACTATTCCCCCCCACTGACACCAATGATGGGGCACTATTCCTCCCACTGACACCAATGATGGGGCACTATTCCCCCCCACTGACACCAATGATGGGGCACTATTCCTCCCACTGACACCAATGATGGTGCACTATTCCTCCACTGATACCAATGATGGGGCACTATTCCTCCCACTGACACCAATGATGGGACACTATTCCTCCCACTGACACCAATGATGGGACACTATTCCTCCCACTGATACCAATGATGGGGCACTATTCCTCCACTGATACCAATGATGGGGCACTATTCCTCCCACTGACACCAATGATGGTGCACTATTCCTCCACTGATACCAATGATGGGGCACTATTCCTCCCACTGACACCAATGATGGGACACTATTCCTCCCACTGACACCAATGATGGGACACTATTCCTCCCACTGAATACCAATGATGGGGCACTATTCCTCCCACTGATACCAATGATGGGACACTATTCCTCCCACTGATACCAATGATGGGGCACTATTCCTCCCACTGATACCAATGATGGGACACTATTCCTCCCACTGACACCAATGATGGGACACTATTCCTCCCACTGATACCAATGATGGGACACTATTCCTCCCACTGACTCCAATGATGGGACACTATTCCTCCCACTGACACCAATGATGGACACTATTCCTCCCACTGACACCAATGATGGGACACTATTCCTCCCACTGATACCAATGATGGGACACTATTCCTCCCACTGATACCAATGATGGGACACTATTCCCCCCACTGACACTAATGATGGGGCACTATTCTTCCCACTGACATCAATAATGGGACACTATTCCTCCCACTGACACCAATGATGGGACACTATTCCTCCCACTGACACCAATGATGGGGCACTATTCCTTCCACTGATACCAATGATGGGACACTATTCCTCCCACTGATACCAATGATGGGGCACTATTCCCCCCACTGACACTAATGATGGGGCACTATTCTTCCCACTGACATCAATAATGGGACACTATTCCTTCCAATCTAGAAAGTTTGGAGACCCCTTCTCTTGACATTACAATTTGGTCCTGGTCAAAGTCACTCAGATCCTTGTGTTGCCAATTTTTCCTGCTTTCAACCCATCAACTTCAGGGACAACATGTTCACCTGCTGCCTAATACATCCCACTTTCACATTCAGCAAAGAAGACCCAAAACATCCTTCCTTGGCCTCTGATTGGACGGGAAGTTCTGTGTAATATAATAGAAATGTTATAAAGGAAATCATTTCTTACGTTCCGCGGAAGTCGCCGCCACAAAGTAACAAATCGCCGAGGAAGACGAGACAAAGTCTCCGGGGAGAAGCTCATCTCTGCTCTGCGCTGATCACCTTCCCTCCTCGCCCTTCCTGATAACAATCGTCCTTCTATCCCCGATTACTGATTAACCCTCTGTGATAGCAAGACAATCGATCCTTCCTCCTCCGCCATCACCCCGCCGTGGGAGGAGTCTGCCGGTGTCCAGGGAAGTCTGACTCCACCCACACCTGATGTGACAACGGAGGGCAGATCTCTTCCAGACATAAAACCCAACAGGAGTGCGACTCTCTGCGCTCAGCCTGGCCCCCCCCCCCGTGTGCTGCGGAACTACAAGTCCCAGGAGGCATTGCAGTGACTGACAGTTACAAGGCAGAGGCATGATGGGACTTGTAGTTCAGCAACAGCTGAAGGGCCGCAGGGTTCATTACTTTTACCCTTTTTCTACACCTCAGTGCTGCTGATCTCCTGCAAACTCTTTGCAGCCACTTCCTGTCTCCATGGCGCTTCTCAGGACGGGTTCCCTGATGGGACTATCATCTCTGTCTGATGTGTGCTGAGTGTAGACAGGACGGGTGACAGCAGGAGGTGCCTGAACAAGGATCACCAGGGATGACTCCTCCCCCTTCTACAAAGTTACAATGTACAGTCTGATCACTGGGGGAGGGGAGACTGAGGAAATGACTCCTCCTCCTTCTACAAAGTTACAATGTACAGTCTGATCACTGGGGGAGGAGACTGAGGAAATGACTCCTCCTCCTTCTACAAAGTTACAATGTACAGTCTGATCACTGGGGGAGGAGACTGAAGAAATGACTCCTCCTTCTTCTACAAGGTTACAATGTACAGTCTGATCACTGGGGGAGGAGACTGAAGAAATGACTCCTCCTTCTTCTACAAGGTTACAATGTACAGTCTGATCACTGGGGGAGGAGACTGAGGAAATGACCCCTCCTCCTTCTACAAAGTTACAATGTACAGTCTGATCACTGGGGGGAGGAGACTGAAGAAATGACTCCTCCTTCTTCTACAAAGTTACAATGTACAGTCTGATCACTGGGGGAGGAGACTGAAGAAATGACTCCTCCTTCTTCTACAAGGTTACAATGTACAGTCTGATCACTGGGGGAGGGGAGACTGAGGAAATGACTCCTCCTCCCTCTACAAAGTTACAATGTACAGTCTGATCACTGGGGGAGGGGAGACTGAGGAAATGACTCCTCCTCCTTCTACCAAAGTTACAATGTACAGTCTGATCACTGGGGGAGGAGACTGAGGAAATGACTCCTCCCCCTTCTACAAAGTTACAATGTACAGTCTGATCACTGGGGGAGGAGAGACTGAGGAAATGACTCCTCCCCCTTCTACAAAGTTACAATGTACAGTCTGATCACTGGGGGAGGAGACTGAGGAAATGACTCCTCCCCTTCTACAAAGTTACAATGTACAGTCTGATCACTGGGGGAGGGGAGACTGAGGAAATGCCTCCTCCTCCTTCTACAAAGTTACAATTACAGTCTGATCACTGGGGGAGGGGAGACTGAGGAAATGCCTCCTCCTCCTTCTACAAAGTTACAATGTACAGTCTGATCACTGGGGAGGAGACTGAGGAAATGACTCCTCCCCTTCTACAAAGTTACAATGTACAGTCTGATCACTGGGGAGGGGAGACTGAGGAAATGCCTCCTCCTCCTTCTACAAAGTTACAATGTACAGTCTGATCACTGGGGGAGGAGACTGAGGAAATGACTCCTCCTTCTACAAAGTTACAATGTACAGTCTGATCTCTGGGGGAGGGGAGACTGAGGAAATGACTCCCTCCCCTTCTACAAAGTTACAATGTACAGTCTGATCACTGGGGAGGGGAGACTGAGGAAATGACCCCTCCTCCTTCTACAAAGTTACAATGTACAGTCTGATCACTGGGGGAGGGGAGACTGAGGAAATGACTCCTCCTTCTACAAAGTTACAATGTACAGTCTGATCACTGGGGGAGGAGACTGAGGAAATGACTCCTCCCCTTCTACAAAGTTACAATGTACAGTCTGATCACTGGGGAGGAGACTGAAGGAATGACTCCTCCTTCTTCTACAAAGTTACAATGTACAGTCTGATCACTGGGGAGGAGACTGAGGAAATGACCCCTCCTCCTTCTACAAGGTTACAATGTACAGTCTGATCACTGGGGGAGGAGACTGAGGAAATGACTCCTCCTCCCTCTACAAAGTTACAATGTACAGTCTGATCACTGGGGGAGGAGATTGAGGAAATGACTCCTCCCCTTCTACAAAGTTACAATGTACAGTCTGATCACTGGGGGAGGAGACTGAGGAAATGACTCCTCCTCCTTCTACAAAGTTACAATGTACAAGTCTGATCACTGGGGGAGGAGACTGAGGAAATGACTCCTCCCTTCTACAAAGTTACAATGTACAATCTGATCACTGGGGGAGGAGACTGAGGAAATGACTCCTCCCCTTCTACAAAGTTACAATGTACAGTCTGATCACTGGGGGAGGAGACTGAGGAAATGACTCCTCCCCCTTCTACAAAGTTACAATGTACAGTCTGATCACTGGGGGAGGAGACTGAGGAAATGACCTCCTCCCCTTCTACAAAGTTACAATGTACAGTCTGATCACTGGGGGAGGGGAGACTGAGGAAATGACTCCTCCCCTTCTACAAAGTTACAATGTACATCTGATCACCGGGGAGGGGAGACTGAGGAAATGACTCCTCCTCCTTCTACAAAGTTACAATGTACAGTCTGATCACTGGGGGAGGAGACTGAGGAAATGACTCCTCCCCTTCTACAAAGTTACAATGTACAGTCTGATCACTGGGGAGAGACTGAGGAAATGACTCCTCCTCCTTCTACAAAGTTACAATGTACAGTCTGATCACTGGGGGAGGAGACTGAGGAAATGACTCCTCCCCTTCTACAAAGTTACAATGTACAGTCTGATCACTGGGGGAGGAGACTGAGGAAATGACTCCTCCTCCTTCTACAAAGTTACAATGTACAGTCTGATCACTGGGGGAGGGGAGACTGAGGAAATGACTCCTCCCCTTCTACAAAGTTACAATGTACAGTCTGATCACTGGGGAGGGGAGACTGAGGAAATGACTCCTCCTCCTTCTACAAAGTTACAATGTACAGTCTGATCACTGGGGGAGGGGAGACTGAGGAAATGACTCCTCCCCCTTCTACAAAGTTCCAATGTACAGTCTGATCACTGGGGGAGGAGAGACTGAGGAAATGACTCCTCCCCCTTCCACAAAGTTACAATGTACAGTCTGATCACTGGGGGAGGGGAGACTGAGGAAATGACTCCTCCTCCTTTTACAAAGTTACAATGTACAGTCTGATCACTGGGGGAGGAGAGACTGAGGAAATGACTCCTCCCCCTTCTACAAAGTTACAATGTACAGTCTGATCACTGGGGGAGGGGAGACGGAGGAAATGACTCCTCCCCCTTCTACAAAGTTACAATGTACAGTCTGATCACTGGGGAAGGGGAGACGGAGGAAATGACTCCTCCCCCTTCTACAAAGTTACAATGTACAGTCTGATCACTGGGGGAGGAGAGACTGAGGAAATGACTCCTCCCCTTCTACAAAGTTACAATGTACAGTCTGATCACTGGGGGAGGGGAGACGGAGGAATGACTCCTCCCCTTCTACAAAGTTACAATGTACAGTCTGATCACTGGGGGAGGGGAGACGGAGGAAATGACTCCTCCCTCTTCTACAAAGTTACAATGTACAGTCTGATCACTGGGGGAGGAGACTGAGGAAATGACTCCTCCTCCTTCTACAAAGTTACAATGTACAGTCTGATCACTGGGGAGGGGGTGACTGAGGAAATGACTCCTCCCCCTTCTACAAAGTTACAATGTACAGTCTGATCACTGGGGGGGGGAGACTGAGGGAAATGACTCCTCCCCCTTCTACAAAGTTACAATGTACAGTCTGATCACTGGGGGAGGGGAGACTGAGGAAATGACTCCTCCTCCTTCTACAAAGTTACAATGTACAGTCTGATCACTGGGGGAGGGGAGACTGAGGAAATGACTCCTCCTCCTTCTACAAAGTTACAATGTACAGTCTGATCACTGGGGGAGGGGAGACTGAGGAAATGACTCCTCCTCCTTCTACAAAGTTACAATGTACAGTCTGATCACTGGGGGAGGAGACTGATGGAAATGACTCCTCCCCTTCTACAAAGTTACAATGTACAGTCTGATCACTGGGGGAGGAGACTGAGGAAATGACTCCTCCCCTTCTACAAGTTACAATGTACAGTCTGATCACTGGGGGAGGGGAGACTGAGGAAATGACTCCTCCCCTTCTACAAAGTTACAATGTACAGTCTGATCACTGGGGGAGGGGAGACTGAGGAAATGACTCCTCCTCCTTCTACAAAGTTACAATGTACAGTCTGATCACTGGGGGAGGGGAGACTGAGGAAATGACTCCTCCTCCTTCTACAAAGTTACAATGTACAGTCTGATCACTGGGAGGGGAGACTGAGGAAATGACTCCTCCCCTTCTACAAAGTTACAATGTACAGTCTGATCACTGGGGGAGGGGAGACTGAGGAAATGACTCCTCCTCCTTCTACAAAGTTACAATGTACAGTCTGATCACTGGGGGAGGGGAGACTGAGGAAATGACTCCTCCTCATTCTGCAAAGTTAGTCATTTCCCCCTCCAGCGTCAGTCTCAGATTGTCCATCGCACTATCACAGTCCTATTATAAGTCACTGATCACCGCCATTACCAGTATAAAAAATGTAAAAATCTTTAGTATATATCCCATAGTTTGTAGATATTATAACTTTCACACAAACCAATCAATACACTTTGTGGTATACGGTGTATTCAGTATAGTTTGCAGTAGGTGTATCTCACCCTGGGGTGTAGTCAGGGAGCTCCTCACAAATTTACTTGCCAGGAGTAGTTCTCCTGGTTGATCGATAGACATCTATTGATTTCTCCCTAAGTTTGGCCTTGTTGTACTTCTCTCTTCTACCACTAGGTGGCCGGACACTTGGTGGTACTAGATATGAGAAGGGCAATGAAAGGTCAGGTTATGGGTATGTGGGGTGTCTCAGTCAATGGGCCGGGGTTTTCTTGGATCTCTAGGCCTGGCTGGGAGAACCTATATAATGGGGTGGAGTCAGGTGATCCGTGTTCTGTACCACCTGGACGGCTGTCTGGGTGGACGTGTGTTGTACTGCTCCGGGCTGCTAGGCCGGAGATTGGGCCAATCCGGGGGGGGGGGGGGGGGGGGGCATCTGACTGCCGGGCTGTGTGAGGGCCAATCCAGAAGTAGGAGAGCACCGCAGGGTGAATGACCCGTACTGTCACCCCCTATATGTAGTCCCCTCGAGGGACCACTTAGATGACCCTTCATCTTCTCACATCTCCACTCATTCAATCACCCTTTTCTTATACATTCTTTGTAGGACACTATGTGCTCACCTATCACCAGTGGACTGTGCTGTGGCCATCCGACCTTCTTCTCCTTGGTCCTTGGAGGGTTTTCCCATCTCAACCCCCAGGGGGAGACATCTTACCCGAGATCCCTATGAGTTCCCGTGCAGAGGTTGGGCCCAGCCTTGGGGCGGAGAGGTAAGTAACTGACCTGTCGCCACTCTTTTTGGGAAAATAACTCTTCTTCCCCTTTTTTAGAGGGCATTATTAATAATTGATATGTATCCATTTTTACAGTATATGGTCGTAATACACTCCTGATAAGAGGCTGTAACGCCACGAAATGCGTCGAGTGCTATTCAATGGCAAGATACATCTGGTTCTATTATGTTTATCATTTTCATGTATTGTATTTATTAACCACTTCACCACCCCGGGCCAATTCTGACATTTCTCTCCTACATGTAAAAATCACCTTTTTTTTTTTTTTTTTGCTAGAAAATTACAGAGAAACCCCCAAACATTATATATGTTTTTTTTAGCAGAGACCCTAGAGAATACAATGGCGGTCATTGCAACTTTTTATCGCACCTGTTATTTGCGCAGCAATTTTTCAAACGCGTTTTTGGAAAAAAACTTTAAAAAAAAAACAGTAAAGTTAGCCCAATTTTTTTTTTTTTTTGCATAATGTAAAATATTATTATTATTATTATACAGGATTTATATAGCGCCAACAGTTTACGTAGCGCTTTACAACTTGAGGGTAGACAATACAAATACAATACAATTTGATACAGTAGGAATCAGAGGGCCCTGCTCCTTAGAGCTTACAATCTAAGAGGGAAGGTCAAGAGATACAAGAGGTAATAACTGTGGGTGATGTGCTGATTGAGAAGATAAATGTACAGTTGTTAGGTGGGGGCCAGATAGGCTTCTCTGAAGAGATGAGTTTTCAGGGATCATCTGAAAGTGGATAAAGTAGGAGAAAATCGGACGGATTGGGGTAGAGCATTCCAGAGGATGGGGGAGGCTCTGGAGAAGTCCTGAAGGCGAGCATGGGATGAGGTGACAAGGGAGTTTGAGAGCAGGAGGTCTTGGGAGGAGCGAAGAGAACGATTAGGTTGGTATTTTGTGACTAGGTTAGAGATGTAGCTAGGGGCCAGGTTGTGGATGGCTTTGTAAGTTATAGTTAGTATCTTGAATTTAATTCGGTGACTGAGTGGCAGACAATGGAGGGATTGGCAGAGGGGTGTAGCAGACGCTGAGCGGTTTGTGAGGTGGATGAGCCTGGCAGTAGCGTTCATGATGGACTGAAGTGGGGAGGAGCCTATTTAGAGGTAAACCAATGAGAAGGGAGTTGCAGTAGTCAAGGCGGGAGATGACCAGGGAGTGGATTAGAAGCTTTGTGGTGTCATTGGTTAGGAAGGGGCGTATCTTGGAGATGTTGCGGAGATTGAGGCGGCAAGCTTTGGATAGTGATAGAATGTGGGGTCGAAAGGTTAGTTCAGAGTCCAGGATTACACCTAGGACCTTGGCGTGGGGAGATGGGTTGATAGTTGAGCCGTTGATATTGACAGAGAAATCAGGGGAAGTGGCACCTGAGGGAGGAAATATCATGAGCTCGGTTTTGGATAGGTTGAGTTTGAGGAAGTGATGTGACATCCAGGCTGATATGTCTGCTAGTAAGTTGGTGATGGGTGAGGAGACAGATGGAGAGAGCTGGGGGGTGGAGAGATAGATTTGGGTGTCATCAGCGTAGAGATGATATTTAAAGCCATGGGAGGCAATCAACTGACCCAAGGAGGTGGTGTAGATTGAGAAAAGGAGAGGTCCAAGAACAGAACCTTGGGGGACCCCAACAGAAAAAGGAAGAGGAGAGGAGGAAGTAGAGTTGTAAGTGACACTGAAGGAGCGGTGTGATAGGTAGGATGAGAACCAGCGAAGAGTACAGTCACGGAGACCAAAGGAGTGGAGTTTTTTGAGGAGGAGGGGGTGGTCCACTGTGTCAAAGGCAGCAGAGAGATCCAGGAGAAGTAGTACAGAATAGTGTCCATTGGCTTTAGCCATTAGTAGGTCATTTGAGAGTTTAAGGAGAGCAGTTTCCGTGGAGTGTTGAGGGCGAAAACCGGACTGGAGGGGATCTAGAAGTTTATTCATAGTCAGATGGTCACTTAGTCGGATGTAGACCAGTCTTTCAAGAAGTTTGGAGGAGAAGGAGAGTAAGGAGATGGGACGTAAGTTGTTGAGATTGGTGGGATCCAGTGAGGGCTTTTTTAGAATGGGGATGACTAGCGCATGTTTTAGAGAGTTTGGGAAGATGCCACAGGAGAGGGAGAGGTTGAAAATGTGAGTTAGAGAGCGTAGAATCGAGTCAGAGGGTGAGCGTAGCATTTGCGAGGGAACAGGATCCAGGGGGCAGGTGGTTAGATGGGTGCTAGATAAAAGTTTAGCAACCTCAGTAGTAGTAGCAGGGTTGAATGAGGGAAGTAATGATTGTGTCTGTGGACATGGGGTGTTGCATGGGGGAGGTTTTTGCGCATTGGCGATCTCCTCATGAATTGTATCAATCTTAGTTTTGAAGTGATTGGCGATCTCCTGGGCAGTGAGTGAGTTGGTGGGTGGAGGCAGTGGAGGACAGAGTAGAGTATTGAAGGTAGAGAAGAGTTGACGTGGACTGGATGAGAAGGTGTTAATGAGTGTGATAAAGTAGGTCTGTTTGGCGGTGTGAAGGCAGGAATAGTATTTTAGGAGGGCAGATTTATATTGTGTGAAGTCTTCCTGGATCTTAGTCTTATGCCACAGGCACTCAAGAGCGCGGCTACGTTTTCTGAGACTTCTGGTGTCATCTGTTTGTCAGGGTTGTAGCAGTCGGGGTCTAATCCTGCGTGTAGTGAGTGGGGCAAGCTTGTCTAGGGAGGAAGACAGTGAGCTGTTGTAGATGAAAGTAGCTTGGTTGGGGCAGGACAGAGGTGAGATTTTGTCATAGAGGTGATCAGTAGCAGAGTAGAGAAGAGAAGGGTTGAGGTGGCGAAGGTTTCTACGGGTAACCGTTAAGCGGTTGGAGGGAGAGGAGGTGGAAGACAAGGAGAGAGCAAAACTAATAAGGTGGTGATCAGAAAGTGGGAGTGGATTGTTGGAAAGGTTGCACGGAGTGCACAGATAGGAGAAGGCAAGGTCAAGGGTGTTAACGTTGGAGTGGGTAGGAGCCTGTATCCATTGCTTCAGGTCAAGCAATGAAGTGAGACTGAGAAGTTTAGAAGTAATAGTAGTGTTAATGTTAACAGGGATGTTGAAGTCCCCAAGAATGATTGTGGGGATTTCAGCAGAGAGAAAGTAGGGTAGCCAGGCAGAGAAGTCATCAAGAAAGGCTGATACTGGTCCAGGGGGCCGGTAGATGACAGCAATTCTTTGACAAATGGGAGAGAAAAGACGAATGCAGTGTGCCTCAAAAGAGGAGAGTGTCAGAGAGGGAGGTGGGTGAAGTACCTGATAGGTGCTGCATGGGGCTAGAAGGATTCCCACTCCACCTCCCTTCCGTCCACTTGGTCTGGGGGAGTGAGTCCAGAGAAGGCCCCCATGGGAGAGGGAAGCAGGAGAAATAGTGTCCGATTCATGAAGCCAGGTTTCAGTAATGGCGAGTAGGTTAAAGGAATTTGTGATAAAGAGGTCGTGAAGGGCGGTGAGTTTGTTGCAGACAGAACGTGCGTTCCACAGGGCACAGGAAAAGGGGGGGCTGGTTTTGGAACGAGGAATAGAGACCAAGTTCTGTGGGTTACGGCTCCTGCCAGAGGGTGTAGGGGGATGGGAGCGATGGGCAAAGACAGATGATGGTGGCCCAGGGTTTGGGGATATGTCACCAGAGATTAGGAGAAGCAGGAGGGTGAGGGAGGTAATGTGGGATTGTGATTTATGTGAAGGGGCATGTCTCAGAGTACTGGAGGTTTTATCAGTGTATGGATGTAGAATGAACAAGAGTTGGTAGGAGCAGTAGTAGGGGGAAGACAGAAGGCAGGGTGATATGTATAAGCAGGGTGGTGGAGAGGGGGGGGTGAAGGTAAGAGAGTTTGAGGAGAGAGGAGAGGAGTGTCAGAAGCAGTGGTAGAGAGTGCATGTTACAGAGTGGAAGGAGAGCTTATTAGAGAGACGGGTCACCTGCAGTCTGTTAGCTGCTTTCCAGTGCAGATTGCTGTATTTGTTTGCTTCGTGCAATCGCTGAAGTGCAGAGATTGAAGTGCATATCACTTGTAGAAAGAATCACTTAGAGAAAGAAGCCCCTGCACCCCGAGCAATGTGCTCACCCCTTAAGGATGCTCAAATATATACTGTTATAAGGGTGGGGTTGAAGTTCGTTAATTAATCATGAGTGACTATAAGAATGCCTAACAATCAAAGTGGACTTTTTGCTTCTAAAGTCAAGAAAGCAAAAGGCCAAGACAAGATCAACACATAAAACTTAGGTAAGACAGTCCAGAGCTACAAATAATGTCATGGTTGTGCACAGGGCAATAGATAGAGAAGGCCACAAAATATGAAGTTGCGCCGAGTAAATAGATACCGAATATGTCACGCTTCAAAATTGCGCACGCTCGTGGAATGGCGCTAAACTTCGGTACTTAAAAAATCCCCATAGGCGACGCTTTAAAAATTTTTACTGGTTACATGTTTTGAGTTACAGAGGAGGTCTAGGGCTGGAATTATTTCTCTTGCTCTACCGATCGCGGCGACACCTCACATGTGAGGTTTTAACACCGTTTTCATATGAGGGCAGGACTTACCTATGCGTTCACTTCTGCGTGCGAGCTCACGGGGACAGGGGCGCTTTAAAAAAAAATGCTATTGTTAATTTTACTTAAACGTAAACATCCCTTGTAATAAGGATATTTTACGATCGGTCGTCCTCTTCACAGTGAGATCTGGTGGGTCAATAAGACCCCACATCTCACCTCTGGGCTGAGAAACCTAAAATCACAAATCGCCGCCCATAAGAACGATCAAGCGGCTGACCCGCCACTATGATCCTTATGGTGTAGGGAATCGCCGGCTGAAAACGCCGATGTCTGAGTGATACCTGTAGCTTCAGGCATCATTCAGATATCCCACCACAAAGCCCAGACGTCCTTGGACGTCCAGCCGTCGGCAAGTGGTTAATTATGTCAATCATGTCAACTCATTGATTGTATTGCATTCGATGAGCATCATATTTCAAGTGTAAGTCATGTGACTACCAATTTTATTCGATACAAATGTTTTTTCAAAAGTCTGGTATCCATTTTAGATTGCGATAACTAACAATTTACTTATATACATACATGTACCTTCTCTGTTCCTAATATTTGTTATGGCGGGCCTCATTTAAATTCCCAATTTCCTCTCCTTTCCTGTAACCTTCAATAGCGGTGGAGGTCTGCCGTTCGGCTGTGCCAGGCCACACCCACTCTAATTCCTATCTTGTTGTTTTCTTTGTTTTTTTTTTTTTTTTTTTTATCAATCAATTCATACAGTACCCTAGAACCTCCTGAAGAAGCTTATTCGAAGCGAAACATGTCTGTATTTGTATATGGATTGAATTAGAAATATAACAAGGAATTTTTATTATAATTTTTTTTTAATTGTTACAAATAAAGTATATTTTTATATAAAAATTCAACCTTTTCTTTTCTTTTTTTTTTTTTTTACTACTTTAAAGTCCCGCAGTTTTCCTTTTTCTATGTATTCCTCATAAAAAAATTGGGATGTGGTGTCCACTCTGACCCCGTTGCCCTCACCTTTCTTTAAAAATAGGTAACGTGAAGTAGCCAAATATCCAGTGAAATCCCAGATTAGAGGACTTTCCTATCTCCAGGACTTTGTCCTTTATCGCTATTCCTGAACCTTGGACCCGTCACAATCTGGATTATTTTCTTCTTCCTTCTTCTGTTTTATTGTCATTTCTTCCAAACCTGATAATTCTGCGTGTAATTGGCTCCCGGGTGTGTCAGCAGGAGTTGGCTGACATTACACTTACACACTTTATTACATTACATAGTTACATACAGTGTGGGGGGGGGTAATGATCGTCTCCTCTGCGGATTGTGTAAGTTTGCCCCCTTACAAAGAAATGAAGGGTCTATAATTTTTATCATAGGTGTATTTTATATGATAGGGACAGGATATCAACCAAAAATCCAGAAAAAACACACAATACAAATGTTATAAATGGAGTTGCAGTTCAGTGAGTAAAATAAGTATTTGATCCCCAAGCAAAACATGACTTAGTAGTTGGTGGAGAAACCCTTGTTGGCGATCACAGAGGTCAGACGTTTCTTGTAGGTGGTGATCAGGTTTGCACGCATTTCAGGAGATTTTGGTCCACTCTTCTTTACAGATCTTCTCTAAATCCTGAAGGTTTCTTGGCTGTCTCTTTGCAACTCCAAGTTTCAGCTCCCTCCATAAATTTTCTATAGGATTAAGGTCTGGAGACTGGTTAGGCTACTCCATGATCTTAATGTGCTTCTTCTTGAGCCGCTCCTCTGTTGCCTTGGTGGTATGTTTTGGGTCATTGTCATGCTGAAAGACCCATCCACGTCCCATCTTCAGTGTTCTGGCTGAGGGAAGAAGGTTCTCATTCAAGATCTTACAATACATGGCCCCGTCCATTGGCCCCTCAATGTGGCAAAGTCGGCCTGTACCTTTAGCAGAGAAACAGCCCCAAAGCATCATGTTTCCACCTCCATGTGAGACTGTAGGGATGGTGTTCTTAGGGTCATAGTCAGCATTCCTCTTCCTCCAAATACACCAAGTCAAGTTAATGCCAAAGAGCTCAATTTTGGTCTCATCTGACCACAGCACTTTCTCCAAATCCTTCTCTGAATCATTTAGATGTTCATTGGCTGACTTCAGAAGTTCCTGTCCATGTGTCTTCCTGAGGAGGAGGACCTTGTGGGTGCTGCAGGATTTCAATCCATGGCGGTGTATTGTGTCACCAATGGTTTGTTTGGTGACTGTGGTCCCAACTGCCTTGAGATCCTTCACAAGCTCCTCCTGTGTAGTTCTGGGGGAATCCCTCACTTTTCTCATCATCATCCTCACCCCATGAGGAGAAAACTTCCATGGAGCTCCAGACCGAGGACGATTGATGGTTATTTTGTATTTCTTCCATTTGTGAATAATCGCTCCAACAGTTGTCTCCTTCTCACCAAGCTTCTTGCTGATGGTCTTGTAGCCCATTCCAGCCTTGTGCAGGTCTACAATCTTCTCCCTGACGTCCTCTGACAGATCTTTGGTCTTCCCCATGATGGTGAGGATTGAATGGAGATTCTGTGGACAGATGTCTTTTATACACATAACGAGTTGTCGTTAGCAGAACCTTCTTACATTGACAGGACTAATCTGTGTACCACATGAGGACCTACTGTAGCCAGTCTGTGGGGGGGCAGAATTATTGTTGGTTGGTTGGGGATCAAATGCTTATTTTACTCACTGAACTGCAAATCCATTTATAACATTTGTATTGTGTGTTTTTTCTGGATTTTTGGTTGATATTCTGTCTCTATCATATAAAATACACCTATGATAAAAATTATAGACCCTTCATTTCTTTGTAAGTGGGCAAAACTTACACAATCTGCCGGGGAGACGATCGTTATTTTCCTCATTGTATGTAGTCAGGTTGAAAAAAGACACAAGTCCATCGAGTTCAACCAATAAAAGGGGAAAAAAATCATACGCCATATACACAGTCCTATACCCGCAGTTCATCCAGAGGAAGGCAAAGACCCCCAGCAAGGCATGAACCAAATTTGCTGCATATCCCCCCTATGTATTTATACACGGAGATCATATCCCTCCTTATATATTTATACATGGAGATCATATCCCCCTTAATCTCCACTTCTCAAGAGGGAATAAATTAATTTCCTCTAATCTTTCCTCATATCTTCCTCATGTCCTTCTCATATTACACACTGCTGGGAGTAGGCCGTCTTCCCACCATACCAACCATTCCCTATAACAGGGGTCTCCAAATTATGGCCAAAGAGCCACACCAGGCCCACTAAAGAAGTTTACCCAGGCCATAGTAACTCTAATGTGATGGGGAGGGGGGAACCTCTGATGTAAAAGGGGAGGACTCTTATGGAAGGAGACCCTGATGTGATGGGGGATCTCTGATGTGATGGGGGAACTTCTGATGTGATGGGGGATCTCTGATGTGATGGGGGAACTTCTGATGTGATGGGGGATCTCTGATGTGATGGGGCTCTGATATGATGAGGGAACTTTTGATCTAATGGGGGCTCTGATTTGATGGGGAACCTCTGATGTGAAAGGGGAGGACTCTTATGGCAGGGGGCTATGATGTGATGGGGAAGCTCTGATGTGAAAGGGGAGGACTCTTATGGAAGGGGGCTCTGATGTTATGAGGGCTCTCTGATATGATAGGGGGACCTCTTATGTGATGGCCTGGACCTCTGATGTAATGGGGGGGGGGAGAACTCTGATGTGATAGGGGGACCTCTGATGTGATGGGGAAGACATCTGATGTGATGGAGAAGACATCTGATGTGATGGGGGACCTCTGATGTGATGGGGAACCTCTGATGTGACGGGGAGGACTTCTGATATGATGGTGGGGACCTCAGATTTGATGGGGGGACCTTTGATGTAATGGGAGGACTTCTGATGTGATGGCTGAGATCTCTGGTATGATGGGAGACCTCTGGTGTGATGGGGGACCTCTGATGTGTTGGGGAGACCTCTGATATGATGGGGAGGACTTCTGATGTGATGGGGGGACTCTGATGTGATGGGGAACCTCTAAAATGATGGGGAGGACTTCTGATGTGATGGCGGGGACCTCTGATGTGATGGGGGGACCTCTTATGTGATGAAGGATACTGCTGATGTGATGGGGAGGACTTCTCATGTGCTGGGGGGTCTCTGATGTAAAGGGGAGACCTCTGATGTGATGGGGAGACCTCTGATGTAATGGGGAGACCTCTGATGTGATGGGAAGGACCTCTGATGTGATGGGGGACTGCTGATGTGATGGGGAGGACTTCTGATGTGATGGGGGGGCCTCTGATGTGGTGATGTGGAGGACCTCTGATGTGATGGGGGACCTCTGATGTGATGGGGGACCTCTGATGTGATGGGGGACCTCTGATGTGATAGGGGGGCCTCTGATGTGATGGGGGACCTCTGATGTGATGGGGGACCTCTGATACGATGGGAGGACCTCTGATGTGATGGGTGAACCTCTGAAGTGATAGGGGGGCCTCTGATGTGATTGGAGGACTTCTGATGTGATGGGGGGACTGCTGATGTGATGCGGAGGACTTCTGATGTGATAGGGGGGCCTCTGATGTGATGGGAGGACTTCTGATGTGATAGCAAGGACCTCTGATATGATGGGGGGACCTGTGATGTGATGGGGGACCTCTGATACGATGGGAGGACCTCTGATGTGATGGGGAGACCTCTGATATGATGGGGGGACCTCTGATGTGATGGGGATCTCTGATGTGATGGGGAGACCTCAGATGTGATGGGGAGACCTCGGATATGATGGGGGGACCTCTGATATGATGGGAGACCTCTGATATGATGGGGGGACCTCTGATGTGATGGGGACCTCTGATGTGATGGGGGGACCTCTGATATGATGGGGGGACCTCTGATGTGATGGGGAGACCTCTGATATGATGGGGGGACCTCTGATATGATGGGGGGACCTCTGATGTGATGGGGAGACCTCTGATATGATGGGGAGACCTCTGATATGATGATGAGACCTCTGATATGATGGAGACCTCTGATATGATGGGGGGACCTCTGATGTGATTGGAGGACTTCTGATGTGATGGGGAGACCTCTGATGTGATGAGGAGACCTCTGATGTGATGGGGAGACCTCTGATATGATGGGGAGACCTCTGATATGACGGGGAGACCTCTGATATGATGGGGGGACCTCTGATGTGATTGGAGGACTTCTGATGTGATGGGGAGACCTCTGATGTGATGAGGAGACCTCTGATGTGATGGGGAGACCTCTGATATGATGGGGAGACCTCTGATATGACGGGGAGACCTCTGATGTGATGGGGAGACCTCTGATGTGATGAGGAGACCTCTGATGTGATGGGGAGACCTCTGATATGATGGGGAGACCTCTGATGTGATGAGGAGACCTCTGATATGATGGGGAGACCTCTGATATGACGGGGAGACCTCTGATATGATGGGGAGACCTCTGATGCGATGGGAAGGACATCTGATATGATGGGAGGATTCTGAAGTGAAGCTATTTTATATTAAGTTGTAAAATGTGACCCTCGTACTGAAAAGATTGGATCTATAACACGCACATTCTCTGAAAAATCACGGCAAATTTGGATCCTCCGGCGGTGCCATACACAATAAATATCACCGGATTGTCATTGTTTTCATTGAAGAGGAACACAACATACACAGATCTGTCATCTGACATGAAGGGCAAAGTCAAGTGGTTTGTGTGTCATTTTTTTATTACTTATTTTTTTCCAGAGAATGGATGAAGAATAAAAGATTACACACAGGTATAAAATGCAACAAAGTAAATAGTAATAGGATTATCCTTTTCCTGTTAATGTCTCTGAAATCACTGATGGTTTATACTGGATAATATAATAAGCAACATATTAACCAGATCGGAACCTTTGGCACAAGTTTTAGCAGCTAATTTCAGGCAATGATTTTGGCTGGAGTCAGCTGATCCTCTGTGGCCAATCACAGGCAGAGTTCTGTGTTCACAAAAACACAGAACTCTATGTCATTAGGAACAGGGATCTGGCTGTTTCTTGTCCATGCAAAGCAGGGAGAAAAAACACCCAGATCAAATTTACACGTTGTTAGGCACACAGCTGACCCCTTGATTACCCCTAGATGTTAACCCCTTCCCAGCCAGTGTCATTAGTACAGTGACAGTGTATAGTATTATCACCGCTCGCTGTATTGAGAACACTTTGTGGGTATACTGTATGGTTATATATGAGGTTGGACTGCGGGTGTATATACTGTATGCTCTAAGTCTTCAGTTCCACTATCAAGTCAATTATATGTGAGTTCCCTATAGGACTTGGCCATTGACATATCTGTGCAGGGTCAGACAGACTCCCATACAGGGGCCACACATACTGCATAACATTGTGCCAGGTCATTATACAAATATACAGTTGTGCTCATAAGTTTACATACCCTGGCAGAATTTATTTATTTTTCAGAGAATATGAATGATAACACAAAAACTTTTCTCTCACTCATGGTTAGTGTTTGTCTGAAGCCATTTATTATCAATCAACTATGTTTACTCTTTTTATATCATAATGACAACAGAAACTACCCAAATGACCCTGATCAAAAGTTTACATACCCTGGTGATTTTGGCCTGATAACATGCACACAAGTTGACACAAAGGGGGTTGAATGGCTATTAAAGGTAACCATCCTCACCGGTGATCTGTTTACTTGTAATTAGTGTGTGTGTATAAAAGGTCAATGAGTTTCTGGACTCCTGACAGACCCTTGCATCTTTCATCCAGTGCTGCACTGACGTTTCTGGATTCTGAGTCATGGGGAAAGCAAAAGAATTGTCAAAGGATCTGCAGGAAAAGGTAGTTGAACCGTATAAAACAGGAAAGGGATATACAAAGATATCCAAGGAATTGAGAATGCCAATCAGCAGTGTTCAAACTCTAATCAAGAAGTGGAAAATGAGGGGTTCTGTTGACACCAAACCACGGTCAGGTAGACCAACTAAAATTTCAGCCACAACTGCCAGGAAAATTGTTCAGAATGCAAAGAAAACCCCACAAATAACTTCAGGTGAAATACAGGACTCTCTGAAAATATGTGGTGTGGCTGTTTCAAGATTCACAATAAGGAGGCACTTGAAGAAAGATGGGCTGCATGGTCGAGTCGCCAGAAGAAATCCATTACTACGGAAATGCCACGAATAGGGATGAGCTTCGTGTTCGAGTCGAACCCATGTTCGACTCGAACATCGGCTGTTCGCCCGTTCGCCGAATTGCGAACGATATGGGCCGTTCGCGCTAAATTCGTGTGGCGCGTCACGGCCCATAATTCACTGCGGCATCGCAGTGCATTGCTGGCTGATGATTGGCCAAGCATGCACTATGACCCGCATGCTTGGCCAATCACAGCGCCGTCAGTAGAGAGAGCTGTAATTGGCCAAAGCCAGGATGGCTTTGGCCAATTATGGCTCAGGGGATTTAGTACACACCCCACACTATATAAGGCCGCCTGCACGGCGGCCCTGTGTAGTGTGTGTTCCGGTGTGCTGAGAGATAGAGAGAGAGAGAGACAGTGTCATTTGATTTGAGTTAGATAGATTAGGCAGAACAGTCAGTCAGTTAGCTGCACTTACAGTGTATTGTGTATATATATGCATCCCAGGTGTTGCATATATATATATACACTGTATTCAGTTTAGCTAGATCCGTTCCTGTTATCTTCTATCTAGACTATTTACATTTAATGCAGTGCGTCCTGCTCACAGTGTTCAGCTAGATCCGTTCCTGCTATTTACATTTAGTGCAGTGCGTCCTGCTCACAGTGTTCAGCTAGATCCGTTCCTGTTATCTTCTAGACTATTTACATTTAGTGCAGTGCGTCCTGCTCACAGTGTTCAGCTAGATCCGTTCCTGCAATTTACATTTAGTGCAGTGCGTCCTGCTCACAGTGTTCAGCTAGATCCGTTCCTGCTATTTACATTTAGTGCAGTGCGTCCTGCTCACAGTGTTCAGCTAGATCCGTTCCTGCTATTTACATTTAGTGCAGTGCGTCCTGCTCACAGTGTTCAGCTAGAGCCGTTCCTGCTATTTACATTTAGTGCAGTGCGTCCTGCTCACAGTGTTCAGCTAGATCCGTTCCTGTTATCTTCTAGACTATTTACATTTAGTGCAGTGCGTCCTGCTCACAGTGTTCAGCTAGATCCGTTCCTGCTATTTACATTTAGTGCAGTGCGTCCTGCTCACAGTGTTCAGCTAGATCCGTTCCTGTTATCTTCTAGACTATTTACATTTAGTGCAGTGCGTCCTGCTCACAGTGTTCAGCTAGATCCGTTCCTGTTATCTTCTAGACTATTTACATTTAGTGCAGTGCGTCCTGCTCACAGTGTTCAGCTAGATCCGTTCCTGTTATCTTCTAGACTATTTACATTTAGTGCAGTGCGTCCTGCTCACAGTGTTCAGCTAGATCCGTTCCTGTTATCTTCTAGACTATTTACATTTAGTGCAGTGCGTCCTGCTCACAGTGTTCAGCTAGATCCGTTCCTGTTATCTTCTAGACTATTTACATTTAGTGCAGTGCGTCCTGCTCACAGTGTTCAGCTAGATCCGTTCCTGTTATCTTCCTACTGACAGGCAGGCTTGTCTGGTTACAGTATATAAAGCTACCTGAAGAAAATTACAGGTGTTCTATCCCAGCTTAGTGCAGCTACAGGCCATTAGTATGTCTGGAAGGCCAAGAAGGAGAGGCAGACAGTCACAAGCCAATAAGAGAGGGCAAGCAGGCTCTGTGTCTAGTGCTGGTCGTGGAGATGGTGCATCCTCATCAGCACGTGGCCATGGGACACGCTTGGCCTTTTTTTCGGCAGCTGGCCGTGTTGAGCCGCAACATGCGGAAGACTTGGTCGAGTGGATGACCAAGCCGTCCTCATCCTCCTCATCCTCTCTCACCCATGCCCAGGGTGCTTTGTCTGGCAAAGCAGCGTCCTCTTCCCTCAGCTCAATGTCATCAGTGACTCCTTCCCTAGCTCCACCATGTCCTCATGAGGATTCCCTCGAACTGTTTGACCACAGTGTTGGGTACATGCTCCAGGAGGATGCCCAGCGTTTGGAAGGCTCTGATGATGATACTGAGCTCGATGAAGGCAGTAACATGAGCACGGACAGAGGGGGTGCCCAAGAAGGACAGCAATCTGGCAGTCATGCTCCCCCTGCTGCAGCATACTGCCAGGTTTGCTCCAGTGATGAGGAGGGAGGGGATGATGAGGTCACTGACTCAACGTGGGTGCCTGATAGGAGAGAGGAGGAGGAGGAGGAGGAGGAGGCGGCGGCACATCACCAACGAGGCAGGATGCCCTCCAGGGGCCAGCCTAAGGGCAGCACATTGACTGCATCACACCCCAAAGCTCCACATGTGCAGGGCGCTGCAGTCTCTGCGCGTTATTCAAAAAGTTCTTTGGTGTGGGCCTTTTTTGAGACGAGTGCATCAGATCGCACCGCTGCTATTTGCAACATATGTCTCAAGCGTATCTCGCGTGGCCAAAACATCTCCCGCTTGGGTACCACATGCTTGACCAGACATATGTTGACCTGCCATGCAGTTCGTTGGCAAGCGTATCTAAAAGACCCACACCAAAGAACAAAGAGGATCTCTCCTTGCTCCTCATCAGCTGAGATTTCCAACCCCACTAGACCTTCAGTCCTCTCTGAGACCTGCAGTGAGAGGAATGAAGGTGTAGAATTAGGTGTGTCACAGCCAAGTACTTGTGGGCAATCTGCTTTTGGTACACCGACATCAGATTGTACCAGGCAAATTTCCCTGCCCCAGCTGCTGCACCGCCGAAAGAAGTTTGCTCCCAGCCATCCACATGCCCAGCGGTTGAATGCTAGCTTGGCAAAATTGCTAGCACTTCAACTGCTGCCTTTTCAGTTGGTAGACTCTGCCCCCTTCCGTGAGTTTGTGGAATGTGCGGTTCCTCAGTGGCAGGTACCCAAACGCCACTTTTTCTCACGGAAGGCGATTCCGGCTCTCTACCGGCATGTGGAAGGCAATGTCCATGCCTCGCTGGACAGGGCGGTCAGCGGTAAGGTGCATATTACCGCTGACTCATTGTCCAGCAGGCATGGACAGGGACGTTACCTAAGTTTCACGGCGCATTGGGTGACTCTGCTGGCAGCTGGGAAGGATGCAGGACAAGGTGCAGTAGTGTTGGAGGTTGTTCCGCCACCACGCCTCCAAAATGCTGATTGTGACACACCTCTCTCCTCCACCCCCTCCTCTTCTTCTTCCTCCATGGCCTCTTCCTCGGAACCAGCGGTGCTCCGTAGGCGTTCAAGGGGCTACGCAAGTACGCAGGCCAAAAGATGCCATGCGGTGCTTGAGCTGGTGTGCTTGGGGGACAGGAGCCACACTGGGGCAGAGGTTCTGTCAGCTCTGCAGGGGCAGGTTCAGAGGTGGTTGACGCCACGCCAACTTAAGGCAGGAATGGTGGTTTGCGACAATGGCACCAACCTCCTCTCTGCCCTCCGACAGGGACAAATGACCCATGTGCCCTGTTTGGCTCACGTCCTTAACTTGGTGGTGCAGCGGTTCTTGGGCAGGTACCCGGGCTTACAGGATGTCCTGAGGCAGGCCAGGAAAGTCTGTGTGCATTTCCGCCGGTCATATAATGCCAGTGCTCGGCTGACGGACCTCCAAAAGGAGTTTAACCTGCCCAAGAACCGCCTAATCTGTGACATGCCCACCAGGTGGAACTCAACGTTGGCCATGCTGCAGCGGCTGCACACGCAGCAGAGGGCCATCAATGAGTACCTGTGCGACTATGGCACCAGGACAGGGTCAGGGGAGCTTGGTTTTTTTTCCCCACGCCAGTGGGCCATGATCAGGGATGCATGCACTGTCCTGTCACCATTCGAGGAGGCCACGAGGATGGTGAGCAGTGACAGTGCATGCATCAGTGACACTGTCCCCCTTGTCCACCTGTTGGAGCACACGCTGCGTGGAATAATGGACAGGGCACTTGAGGCAGAACAGAGGCAGGAAGAGGAGGACTTCCTTAGCTCTCAAGGCCCCCTTTATCCAGACAGTGTTCCTGCGTGCCCGCCGATCACACAGGAAGAGGACGAGGAGGAAGAGGAGGAGGAGGAAGATTGTGTCAGTATGGAGGTGGAGCCTGGCACTCAGCATCAGCAGCAGTCTTTAAGGGATCAGTCCCAAGAAACACATGGACTTGTACGTGGCTGGGAGGAGGTGGCTGCGGACCATGTCGTTCTTAGTGACCCAGAGGACTCCGGACCGAATGCCTCAGCAAACCTACGCTGCATGGCCTCCCTGATCCTGCAAAGCCTGCGTAAGGATCCTCGTATTCGTGGTATCAAGGAGAAGGACCAATACTGGCTGGCAACCCTCCTTGATCCACGTTACAAGGGTAAGGTTGCGGACCTTATCTTGCCATCGCAGAGGGAGCAGAGGATGAAACATCTTCGGGAGGCCTTGCAGAAAGGTCTGTGCAACGCGTTCCCAGAGACTGGGAGGTTACAAACTCCTGTTTCTGGACAACGTGTTGCTAAAGGCTTCGGTCAGTCAAAGAAGGAGCGGTGGAGAAGGTGGCCGTCTGACCGATGCGTTCAGACAATTTTTTGGTCCGCAGCCCCAAGGTATGATCGGTTCCAGCAACCATCGTCAGCGTCTGTTTTACATGGTGCAGGAATACCTAGGGGCAAGATCAGACTTGGACACCTTTCCCACCGAAAATCCTCTGGGTTACTGGGTCTTGAGGATGGATCACTGGCCAGAGCTTGCACAGTATGCAATTGAGCTACTGGCCTGTCCTGCATCCAGCGTTCTTTCGGAACGCACATTCAGTGCTGCTGGAGGCGTGGTAACCGATCACAGGGTGCGTCTGTCCACCGACTCGGTCGATCGGCTGACCTTCATAAAAATGAATGAGTCTTGGATCACCACCAGCTACCAAGCACCTGATGCTGATGTAACCGAATAATTTTTTTTGAAATCTCAGATCCCTTCAAAGACTGCCTATGCTGATGCTGAGTGACTATCCCTGAGTAATTATCCTCTTCCTCCTCAATCATCACGCTGATAGCTTGTAAGAACATTTTTGGTTCTGGGCGCCACCACCAGTGCCTAAGGCACAATTTTTCAGCCCCTGTTTAACAGGGGCGTGTAATTACAATTTTTGATGTAATACTTTGCAGCAGGGCTCGTTCCTGCATTCCAACTAGAGTGTCTGTGAGGGGTTGCAGTGTTGTGGCACCAGCACCAGTGCCTAAGGCCCAATTTTTCTGCCCCTGTCTAACAGGGGCGTGTAATTACAATTTTTGATGCAATACTTTGCAGCAGGGCTCGTTCCTGCGTTCCAACTAGAGTGTCTGTGAGGGGTTGCAGTGTTGTGGCACCAGCACCAGTGCCTAAGGCCCAATTTTTCTGCCCCTGTCTAACAGGGGCGTGTAATTACAATTTTTGAAGCAATACTTTGCAGCAGGGCTCGTTCCTGCGTTCCAACTAGAGTGTCTGTGAGGGGTTGCAGTGTTGTGGCACCAGCACCAGTGCCTAAGGCCTAATTTTTCAGCTCCTGTTCAACAGGGGCATGTAATTACAATTCTTGATCTAATATTTCACAGCAGGGCCCTGTGAGGGCTTACAGTGTTGTGGCCACAGCAACACCTAAGGCCCAAATTTCTGCTGAGTATATAGGGCAGGACCCTACTTTCAAACATCTAACTTACAAACAACTCCTACTTGCAAACGGAAGGAGACAACAGGAAGTGAGATGAAATCTACCCCTAGGAAGGGAAATTCTCTCCTGTAAGAGTTAATATGGGAAAACAATTTCTCCTTTCCACTGATGCTTTCCAATCCTTGTTCCACAAAAAAACCCAAATTTTCAAAAAACATTTTTCATTGGGACAAAAAGTGAGGTGAAATCTTCTGAAGAGGAGGAAAGACAGCAAAACAAATGTCACAGGGGTGATAACCCTTCCCTATGTTTTCCAAAAAGCTTAGAAAAGATTTTTTGGCTGGAGCTAAACACGTTAAAAATGTTCAAAATTACAAAGAGATTCTACTTAACAACAAACCTACAGTCCCTGTCTTGTTTGCACCGCCTGTATACTGCTGTTCAGAGTATATAGGGCCTGGTGGCCCCACACCTTTCCTTATTTTAATTTGGGTGCGGGGTTCCCCTTAATATCCATACAAGACCCAAAGGGCCTGGTAATGGACTGGGGGGTACCCATGCCGTTTGTCTCACTGATTTTCATCCATATTGCCAGGACCCGACATGACATTAAACCCGCAAGCAGTTTTAAATGAGATTTTTTCCTTTAAAAATGACATTTGGTGCAGGGACTGTTCTAAACACGGGAAACACGCGCCACTTTACAGGCATACTATAGACACCCCCCAGGTACGATATTTAAAGGAATATTTCACTTTTTTTTTTTTACTTTAAGCATTATTAAAATCACTGCTCCCGAAAAAACGGCCGTTTTTAAAAGTTTTTTTTGCATTGATACATGTCCCCTGGGGTAGGACCCGGGTCCCCAAACCCTTTTTAGGACAATACCATGCAAATTAGCCTTTAAAATGAGCACTTTTGATTTCGAACGTTCGAGTCCCATAGACGTCAATGGGGTTCTAACGTTCGTGCGAACTTTCGGTCCGTTCGCGGGTTCTGGTGCGAACCGAACCGGGGGGTGTTCGGCTCATCCCTAGCCACGAAGTATCCCGCTTACAATATGCCAAACAGCACAGAGACAAGCCTCAAACCTTCTGCTACAAAGTCATTTGGAGTGATGAGACCAAAATTGAGCTTTTTGTCCACAACCATTTGGAGCGGAGTCAACAAGGCCTATGATGAAAGGTCCACCATCCCTACTGTGAAACACGGAGGTGGATCGCTGATGTTCTGGGAATGTGTGAGCTACAAAGGCACCAGAAATTTGGTCAAAATTGATGGCAAGATGAATGCAGTATGTTATCAAAAAATACTGGAGGAACATTTGCATTCATCAGCCAGGAAGCTGCGCATGGGACGTACTTGGACATTCCAACATGACAATGATCCAAAACACAAGGCCAAGTCCACCTGTCATTGTCTACAGCAGAATAAAGTGAAGGTTCTGGAGTGGCCATCTCAGTCTCCTGACCTCAATATCATTGAGCCCCTCTGGGGAGATCTCAAATGTGCCGTTCATGGAAGACAGCCCAAGAATTTACAGGAACTGGAGGCTTTGTGCCAAGAGGAATGGGCAGCTTTACCATCTGAGAAGATAAAGAGCCTCATCCACAAATACCACAAAAGACTTCAAGCTGTCATTGATGTTAAAGGGGGCAATACACGGTATTAAGAACTGGGGTATGTAAACTTTTGATCAGGGTCATTTGGGTAGTTTCTGTTGTGATTATGATATAAAAAGAGTAAACACAGATGATTGATAATAAATGGCTTCAGCCAAACACTAACCCTGAGTGAAAGAAAAGTTTTGTGTTATCATTCATATTCTCTGAAAAATGGCCAAGAAACCATAAATTCTGCCAGGGTATGTAAACTTATGAGCACAACTGTAGATATCCTTTGGGTGCTGGGTGCCCTTGGGTCATCTCCGGTGGGCTAGTAGGCATATGTGACCGACTTAAACCATCTTTATAATTGTGGAAGCTTTTTTCTTTTCCCAGTGGTGTCTGAGGAAGTATTTTTACGATCACTTAATGTATTCCTGTGTATGAAAAAAATCCTTGTGGGTCTTGAAGAAGCAGCGTATCCATGAAACGCGTAGACCCTTTTTCCAAGGACACAAGTTTGTGATGAATTCCTCCACATTAGTCTTTTACGTGTTATATTTGGATTTTAAATGTGTATTCAAATAAATGTGATTTTTTTTATATATATATATATATATATATATATATATATATATACAATATCTCACAAAAGTAAGTACGCCCCTCACATTTGTGTAAATCTTTTCATGTGACAACACTGAAGAAATGACACTTGTCTACAATGTAAAGTAGTGAGTGTACAGCTTGTATAACAGTGTAAATTTACTAAGAAGAGAAAAAAGGGCAGAAAACTGCCCCAAGGTCAGACTTTAACCACTTGCCTACCGGGCACTTACACCTCCCCCTTCCTGCCCAGGCCATTTTTCAGCATTCAGTGCTGTCACACTTTGAATGACAATTGCGCGGTCATGCTACACTGTACCCAAACACATTTTTTATCATTTTCTTCACACAAATAGAGCTTTCTTTTGGTTGTATTTAATCACTGCTGGGTTTTTTATTTTTTACAAAAAAAAAAAAGACCAAAAATTTTGAAAAAAAAATGTTATTTTTCACCTTCACTAATGTGCGCTGATGAGGCGGCACTGATGGGCACTGATAGGCTTAACTGGTGGGCATTGATGAGGTGGCACTGATGGGCACTGATAGGCTTAACTGGTGGGCATTGATGAGGTGGCACTTATGGGCACTGATAGGTGGCACTGATGGGTGGCAATGATGGGCACTAATAGGCGGCACTGGTGGGCACTGATGGGCACAACAAAAGGAGATGGACGGGTTTGGTCTCTGAACTCTCCAGAAGCGGCCTGCAAAGTACAACTGATAGAGAGAGAGAGAGGGCATCGTCTTATCATTTGTATTTTATAATTCTATAACTTCTCTTCCTCCGTCCTAATCTGACATTGCTGGAGGTATAGAATGCGGTCAGCGATTGCACAATCATCATTATTATAATCGTCTTCAGAATGTTTATTATCTCCCCGTGTGACTTCTGATTGTACCCATAAAATACACCGAGATTACCGAGCCCAGATCAATTCACCTGAACCTTCCACTTCTGATTAAATGATTAAAAAATAAAAATATTTCCTCATTTTTCTGCTGTGTCTGCCAGATCCGGAGTGTGTACAGTTCATGTGATTATTACTTTATTGTGTGATATTTACCAGAGATCTCCCAACCAATCACATCCCCTGCACCAAAGGGGCTTACATGCTAATGTCTCCTCCCCCCCGCAGTCACACACTATAATTATTATACATTTATATAGCTCTGACATATACCGCAGCGCTGTACAGAGAACACTCAGCCAATCACATCAGTCTCTGCACCAGAGGAGCTTCTCCACCAGGTGGTGCTGTTTTGCAAGGTGCTGTTGGCTCACTCTGCTTTGGAGGAAACATCAAGCCTGGGCCTGTCCTGCAGGCATCTCCCCCAACCACGATGCAGTGGGTAGGGGTTGACGAAGGTGGAGGCTCTCCAGAGGCCTACTCCATGTGCTCAAGCTGCAATGGATCCTGGGCCTGTCCCTGTGCAAGAGGAGTCCTTACCAGTCCTCCAAGATAAAGTGGTGAACAGACTTCGCCACATTGCTAAGGAGGAACAGAAACTTTCTGTCATGAAAGAAGATCTCGGGAAAAAGAAATCCCTGCACAGTAAGTCTGGAAACAGTAAGAGGGAAGTCTCCAAGCTGAAGTCTCTGGAAGAGGCATTGAAAAAGCAGGAGAAGTCGGTCGCCCCTCTGAAGGAGAGCAGCGGTGTGTTCAGAGAAAAGTGTGAGAATGAGGAGAGATTCCAACAGATGAAGGAAAGTGCCTGTGCCAGTACCAGCCAGAGGGTGGATACCACAGCAATAGCGACAGTATGGATGGGGGGTAAGGAAGTGGCTTCTCCAACCACTGTGTGCTCATTGGTGGACATTCCCCGCTTTCTCCTCCAACCACTGTGTGCTCATTGGTGGAAATTCCCTGCCTTCTGCAACCAATGTGTGCTCATTGGTGGACGTTCCTGCCATCTCCTCCAACCACTGTGTGCTCATTGGTGGACATTTCCCACCTTCTCCTCCAACCACTGTGTGCTCATTGGTGGACATTCCCTGCCTTCTCCTCCAACCACTGTGTGCTCATTGGTGGACATTCTTTGCCTTCTCCTCCCACCACTGTGTGCTCATTGGTGGACATTCCCCGCCTTCTCCTCCAACCACTGTGTGCTCATTGGTGGAAATTCCCCGCCTTCTCCTCCAACCACTGTGTGCTCATTGGTGGACATTCCTTGCCTTCTCCTCCAACCACTGTGTGCTCATTGGTGGACATTCTTTGCCTTCTCCTCCAACCACAGTGTGCTCATTGGTGGACATTCCCCGCCTTCTCCTCCAACCACTGTGTGCTCATTGGTGGACATTCCCCACCTTCTCCTCCAACCACTGTGTGCTCATTGGTGGAAATTCCCCGTCTTCTCCTCCAACCACTGTGTGCTCATTGGTGGACATTCCCCACCTTCTCCTCCAACCAATGGGAAACCTTCTTCCCATTGACAACTTTCTGCCAGCAGAGGGCAGCAGATTTTCCTCAAATTATCAATGGTATTTTGCCCCATCCATTTTCCTTCTATCCTGACGAGTCCTCCCTTACATCAGGGTCCCTTTCAGAGTCTTCCTTTACATAAGGGTGCCCATCAGAGTCCCCCACCCTTACTTTAGGGTCCCCATCAGAGTATTCCCTTACAACAGGGTCCCTATCAGAGTCCCCCTTTGCATTAAGGTCCCCATCAGATTCCTACCTTACATCAAGGTCCCCATCATAGAGTCCTCCTTTACATCAAAGTCCCCCCTTTGCACTAAGGTCTATATCAGGATCACCATAAGAGCCCCCCCCCCACACCTTACATCATTGTCCCCATCAGAGTCCCCCCTTACATCAGGTAAAAGCAGAGACAATAGGCAACCTCTGCTGACCTGAATCCTCGGTCTGTGTACATTGAAGATACGCCACAGACCCCAAAATCTTGTAGAGGGCCGGATCTGGCCCATGGGCCGTAGTTTGGAGATCGCTGTTCTCGATGTTTAGATGTATGGACACACACTAGATGTCTGCTGTGCCTGGGTACACCTGTGCCCTCTAGTGGACATCTTGCTAATTGTCTTTTACATGTGGCCCATTTATCTCTGTGTTTTAGAGATCCTTGATGTTGGTATGTACAATATCTTAGGAGGGGAAGGGTTGTCACCCTAGGTTGTTCTCCAAGTATGGACTACAAACACCTCCCCCTCTCCTTACATGTGTAGGGGATTTGTAGTTCACAGACAATAGCCGGGAAAGCTAATAACTTTGTTTGAGATATCAGTTCTGTTCACAGGAAGCTACAAGGACACTGGATTTCTGGCAGGATCAACAGCTAATTTCTTAAAAATATTCTTTGCCTAAAAAAAAAGAAAAAAGAAAAAGAAAAGGAATGCAGCCACCACATCTAAAACCTGGAAGTCTGCACTAGGTCTTATTTCTGTTTTTGCATTTAGATGTCTTTCAAAGTGGTTGTTTAAAAAAAAAACATGTTGTGAAGGTTACAGAGGAGGCTTTTACCTCTCCCGGGCCTGTTCTTGTGCTGCATAAATGTAAACCCTAAAGAAGCCTTATCCGTAACGCTAAAGCACCAACCCTACTGGTGACCCTACTACTCCCAGTACTAACCTGAATGGTAACCATATCCCTGATGGAAACCACTAGTGCTAAAACACTCACCACAATTTACCCTTAACCCCAACCTTACCCCTAGTGCTACTAATGGTGACCTTACCCCTAGTGCTAACCCTAATGATAACCTTACCCCTAGTGCAAACCCTAATGGTAACCTTACCCCTAGTGCTAACCCTAATGGTAACCTTACCCCTAGTGCAAACCCTAATGGTAACCTTACCCCTAGTGCCAACCCTAATGATAACCTTCCCCCTAGTGCTAACCCTAATGGTAACCTTCCCCTAGTGCTAACCCTAATGATAACCTTCCCCTAGTGCTAACCCTAATGATAACCTTCCCCTAGTGCCAACCCTAATGGTAACCTTACCCCTAGTGCCAACCCTAATGGTAACCTTACCCCCTAGTGCCAACCCTAATGGTAACCTTACCCCTAGTGCCAACCCTAATGGTAACCTTACCCCTAGTGCAAACCCTAATGGTAACCTTACTTCTAGTGCTAACCCTAATGGTGACCTTACCCCTAGTTCTAACCCTAATGATAACCTTCCCCCTAGTGCTAACTTTAATAGTAACCTTACCCCTAGTGCTAATCCTAATGCTAACCTTTCCCTAGTGCTAACCCTAATCATAACCCTTCCCCTAGTGCTAACTTTAATGGTAACCTTACCCCTAATGCTAACCATAATTGTAACCTTAGCCCTAGTGCTGAAACACTCACCCTAATGGTAACCTTACTCTTAATGCTAATCCTAATGTTAACCTTCCCCCTAGTGCTAAAACACCCACCCTAATGGCTATCCTAGTGCTAACGCTTTTCCCAATCATAATCCTACCCCTAATGCTAACCCTAATCATAACCCTAACACTGTCTCTATCACTAATAGTAACCCTACCACTAACACTAACCCTAATGGTAACACTAACACTTATCAAAATGGTAACCCTACTGCTAACACTAACCCTAATGGTAACCCTACCACTAACACTAAAACGAATGGTAACCCTACCACTGAAACTAACCATAATGGTAACCCTACTGCTAACACCAACCCTAATGGTAACCCTACCACTAACACTTAACCTAATGGTAACCTTACCGCTAACACTAACCCTAATGATAACCCTACCACTAACCACAAACCCTATTGGTAACCCTAACACTATCCCTAATGATCACCCTACCGCTAGCACTAATGGTATCCCTACCACTAACCCTAATGATAACCCTACCACTTAAACTAACCCTAATGATAACCCTACCACTAAAACTAACCCTAATGATAACCCTGCCGCTAGCACTAATGGTAACCCTACCACTAACACTAACCCTAATGGTAACCCTAACACTAATGGTAACCCTACCACTAACCGCAACCCTATTGGTAACCCTACCACTAACCCTAATGATAACCCTACCACCAACACTTACTATAATGGTAACCCTACCACTAACAGTAACACTAATTATAACCCTACTGTTAACACTAACGATAATTATAACCCTACCCTTAATGCTAACACTAACCCTAATGTCAGTGTCAGCACTGTGGATGAACCTTCTAACCCCTGAATATAATATCCAATGAAGGAATTAATGATCTCACAGAATTATATACGCTCTGTAAGGTAAACTGTAATTTATGTGAATATTTATAATTTCAGGGATAGGATAAAAGTGGAATTTTCCATCGGGAGGTGGAATGTCAGGACAGCTTTGTGTTTTTGGCAGCCGCCTGTAATTCTTCATCTCAATTCCCTGAACAATGAGAAGTGTCTCCAGTGTAGAGTCTGCAGATCACACTGTGCACTGTGCAGCGATCAGTGACGGGCGGACAGGATGAAGAACATTCCGAATATTGTCTCCATCTTCCTCTTCTCTCTCCTCATCACCTCGTCTATTGTGGGGGAGACCCTTCCTCAGGGGATGCACACCGACCCGGCACAGGAGGACCCCGTCGTCCTCCAGCAAAACGCTACCTCCAGGTTGAGGATCATCTCTATGGACTACGAACATGTCAAAATCCCACTGGAGATAACGCTATGGATTATGTTGGCATCACTCGCTAAGATAGGTGAGAGAACCAGAATGGGCACAAAGTTAACCCAACCTTTTCATTTTTTTTTTCATATTCAAAATTGTTGTTGAAGAGTTTAGGCACCGTGACTAAACTGGGTGGTGATTGAGAGGGCAATGCGGGTGAGTAAGATTAGAGTGCAGAAAAGAGAGGAGATACAGAGAAGAGAGGGTGAGGACAGGTATTCCGGTGGTCACCAAGCTTAGAATGTCTAGAGTGGAGGTACTGTATGGTTTGACAGGTGTGCTAGGTCCTAGTTAGGATTCCAGCACAGAAACATTAAAGTTTGGTGGGAGAAAGTGATCTCCCATGGTTGCCAAGTTTTGCATATTTAGGAATTTATAACCTGTAGGATAGCCTCGATCTCGGCCTGTACCTTGGCCTGTACCTTGGCCTGCACCTTGGCCTGCATCTTGGCCTGTACCTTGGCCTGTACTTTGGCCTGTACCTTGGCTTGTACCTTGGCCTGCACCTTGGCCTGTACCTTGGCCTGTACCTTGGCCTGCATCTTGGCCTGTACCTTGGCCTGCATCTTGGCCTGTACCTTGGCCTGCATCTTGGCCTGTACCTTGGCCTGCATCTTGGCCTGTACCTTGGCCTGCACCTTGGCCTGTACCTTGGCTTGTACCTTGGTCTGTACCTTGGCCTGTACCTTGGCCTGTACCTTGGCCTGCATCTTGGCCTGTATCTTGGCCTGTACCTTGGCCTGCATCTTGGCCTGTACCTTGGCCTGCATCTTGGCTTGGGTCATCTTGTTTCTAGTCACCCGCTGTTCCTGGCTTTAGCAGTTGCTTTGCTTGGACGCGGTCGTGACCTGCAATAGGAATTTCAATGGGACTGATGTGAACTCTGGTGGACTTTTATTCAGTTGGACAATCAATGGATCCGGTCGGATTATAGCCTGGAAAAAGTTGGAGAACATTAACCCCTTCAATACCGGGCACTTCCCCCCTTCTTCCTGCCCAGGACAAATTTTCAGCTTTCAGCGCTGTTACACTTTGAATGACAATTACACGGTCATACAACACTGTACACAAATGACATTTTTATCATTTTTTTTTTTTTTTAGACAAATAGGTGGTATTTAATCACCACTGGGGTTTTATTTATTTATTTATTTTATTTTGCTAAATAAACAAAAAAAAGACAGAAAATTTTGAAAATAAAAAAAAGGCGTTTTTCTTCATTTCTGTTATAGAATTTAGCAAATAATTATTCTTCATAAATTTAGACCAAAATTGTATTTTGCTACATTTTTTTGGTGAAAACAACCCAAATCAGTGTATTATTATTTAGTCTGTAGGAAAGTTACAGAGTCCACAAATTATGGGAGATTATATCCGAAAATCGATCAATCCTGATTTATTGACGGCCCGATCTCATTTCTTGAGCCCCGAAAACGGCAGGAAAGTAGAAATACCCCCCAAAATCGTCCCCTTTTTTTGGAAAGTAGACAGTCCGAGGTATTTAGTAGGGGGCATTGTGAGTTTTTTGAAGTTATAATTTTTTTTACAATTTTTTGAAAAATTAAGAAAGTAGAAAAACATATATATATTTTTTTTGTCATCATATAACAAGTGTGGTGGTGATCAGGGACACTGACTGGTGACAGTACGAAAAAAAGAAAAAAAAAATGTTATGCTGTCATTTCTTTTTTTTTTTTTTTTTTTTTTTATTACATTTTTTTCTCTTTTCTAGTTTTTTTTTTTTTTTTTTTAGCACACTGTGACCAGAGCAATATAATGTTACAATAGTACTACTCTGGGGATGTGATCAGGATTTTTTTTTTTTTTTTTTTTTTTTACACATTTTGTTTGCTTATATAGCGATGTATTATACTGAAAGATTCATTCAGTTTCTTTTGTTGTGATTAGCTGTGATTGGCCAAAGCTAATCACATGGTACAGATGGGCTGTGGTTGTCCCTGTCTGTACCCACACCTCCCAACTTTTTGAGATGGAAACGAGGGACACTTATTAGCAAAAGTATGTAGGCATAGGACATAGGCATATATTGGCTTTGGACATTGACAAATGCAGCCATTTAGAAATCGGATGAAAGGTTTAGCGCTGGGAAAACACTTTTTGAAAGATAAGAAGTGCGTTTTATATACATCTATATAAATCAGACCAAAATGAGGGACAACTGAGGAGGGAAGAGGGACATTGTTCCAAATCAGGGACAGTTGGGAGCTATGTGCACCATTGGGTACTATGTGACCAAATTGACCAATCACAGCTAACAAGACAATTGTACACAATGGATGGAATGAAAGGAAGCTCTGCGTTGCTTACAGTTATCATGCGACCTGCTGTGATTGGTCACGGTGGTCACATTGTGGTTCACGGCACTCAGCCGGTGACAGATCATCCCGCTACGTCATATGACGTCCAGTCAGGGCGGGAAGGTGTTAAAAAAATAAGGGGACTCTCTTTCCCTTAGGACCCTTTTACACTAGGGGACCAATCGGGTGCTTCAGGCTCTGATAAGCGCTCTGATGTAAGGGGGGACTCTGATGAGCGCTCTGATGTAAGGGGGGACTCTGATGAGTGCTCTGATGTAAGAGGGGACTCTGATGAGTGCTCTTATGTAAGGGGGGACTCTGATGAGCGCTCTGATGTAAGAGGGGACTCTGATGAGTGCTCTTATGTAAGGGGGGACTCTGATGAGTGCTCTGATGTATGGGGGGACTCTGATGAGCGCTCTGATGTAAGAGGGGACTCTGATGAGTGCTCTTATGTAAGGGGGGACTCTGATGAGCGCTCTGATGTAAGGGGGGACTCTGATGAGTGCTCTGATGTATGTGGGGACTCTGATAAGTGCTCTGATGTATGGGTGGACTCTTATGAGTGCTCTGATGTATGGGGGGACTCTGATGAGTGCTCTGATGTAAGGGGGGACTCTGATGAGTGCTCTGATGTAAGGGGGGACTCTGATGAGTGCTCTTATGTAAGGGGGGACTCTGATGAGTGCTCTGATGTAAGGGGGGACTCTGATAAGCGCTCTTATGTAAGGGGGGACTCTGATGAGTGCTCTGATGTAAGAGGGGACTCTGATGAGTGCTGTTATGTAAGGGGGGACTCTGATGAGTGCTCTTATGTAATGGGGGACTCTGATGAGCGCTCTTATGTAAGGGGGGACTCTGATGAGCGCTCTGATGTAAGGGGGGACTCTGGTGAGCATCTTGATGTAAGGGGGGACTCTGGTGGGGACTGTGATGTAAGGGGGGACTCTGGTGGGGACCCTGATCTAAGGGGGGACTCTGGTGGGGACACTGATGTTAGGGGGGACTCTGGTGGGGACCCTGATGTAAGGGGGGACTCTGGTGGGGACCCTGATGTAAGGGGGAACTCTGATTTAAAGGAGACTGATGGGCATCCTGAAGCAAGGGGGGCCCCTGCGAATACTTATGTAAGGGGACTCTTATGAGGACACTGACATAATGGGGATACTAATGAAAAGGGGGGACATTGATGTAAGAGGGACTCTGATGGGGACTCTGATGTGAGGGAGACTCTGATTTAAGACTGATGCTGATGTATAGTGGGGGGGGGAGTGGTCCTCTTACTAAACTGTTTGGGGACTCTGATATAAATTACCCGAAATACACCCAGAAACCCTTTAAATAAAGAAGTAAATATTTTTTTTTTGGGGGGAGGGGGAAATAAATGTCATTTAGGAAGCTCAGAATTGGGTGTTTCTCTCTGTGGATTTGCAGTGGAAATGTTCGGCTCGCCCCTCATTGTAATCAGACAAGCCGTCAGCTGATAGGAAATGATACAAATGTTTCTTTTTGTAGCATTTATAATACACTTTGTGTTTCATCATATTTACTGACTTGCCACCCAATCACATCCCCGGTACATCGGTGGTCTTCAAGTGGTTGTATCGGGATGATCTGCAGCTGCCGGCATCACCCCGGTATCGGGTCTTTAGAGCAGACGGTCGGTCCAGCATACACACAAACAGCGACCGCCCCGCGCATGTGAGGTATCGCCGCAAACGTCGGATCATGGGCGGTAATTCTCGCACCAGACCTCCTCTGTAGATATAAAATGGTAAACCGTAAAATCTTTTAAAGCGTTGCCTGTAGATAGTAATATTTATGTTGTTTTTCGCCGTAGCGCCGGAGCATGCGCAATTTTAAAGCCTGACATTTTTTGGTATCTACTTATTCGGTGTAACATCATCTTTTATAGATATAATATAGGAGAAGTTGTGGGAGTTTTAAGGTTCATGTACTGATAAATCGATCCAGGAAGGTATATTTAAAAAATAAAAACATTTTATTTAAACAATGGTTAAAAAAATTGTCTAAAAACAATTTCACAACAAGTACATAAAGTACAGTCCTTATGGATACAGCAAGTTAGACGGAGTTCCCAACATGTTTCGCCCTCAATCTGGGCTTCCTCAGGGGGTTGCTGTCCAGTTGGAGCACAAGCCTTCTAATAAAGAAAAATATATACAATAATATCAATACAGAGCATTTTTCTACAAATTCTAAAAATTCTCTGTATTGATATTATTGTATATATTTTTCAAAACATTGGAACAACACTCCTAAGGCCACAAATCAGTATGAGGTTGAATTTAGAGAAAAAATGAAGAGCCAAACGGCTCTAAATCGGACTTTCCAGGCAAAATGGAAGAGGATATAGTAAAATTGTATTTTATTCAAAAATAATTACAAACGAGTAAAGTAAAACATTTTTAAAAAAAAACCATACAATTCACACATAATGATCGTAAATATATGGGGTGAACAAAAGGTTGACACCAAATAGACAACAGTGAGCCCCTGTGCGTCAACACGTTTCGCTGTTTTGCTTCCTCAGGACACACTCGGGGGTTGTTGAAAGGAAAAGGGTTCACTCTCTTGTCAGCTCAAAGCTATCCCCACAAGGAAGTCTCCCAAATGAACATCAGAGTATTAGCCGTGTAAAAGGCATGCACAAAAGGTTGACACCAAATAGACAGCAGTGAGCCCCTGTGCATCAACGCGTTTCGCTGTTTTGCTTCCTCAGGACACACTCAGGGGTTGATGAAAGGAAAAGGTCTCACTATCTTGTTAGCTCAAAGCTATCACCACAAGGAAGTCTCCCAAATGAACATCAAAGTATTAGCCGTGTAAAAGGGAAATCTAGCCTCTGCCAGTGTTAGTATCCATGTATTATGTAGCATAAAGATATGAATATAACTCTCTCTTTGCTGTTTATTGTTCACCGGGGATCAACCGTGAAAACCAGGATCATTGGGAGAAGAAAGGGGGGTTTGGTGGAAACAAAGCCTCTTCAACTGTGTTCTATCCACAATATCAAGGACCTAGATGTTCATCCACATGCACAAACATATGTCCCTTTAGGAGCGGGATCACTGGCCTATCCTCCAGCTATTAAAGTTAAATACATCCATGTGGACTCCAAAAATCTATTGAGGCAGGCATCGATAGTATCAAGTTCAATCACCCCCCCCCCTCCGGTGGGAACGTCAACCACCTGTATATGTTTTTCTTTATTAGAAGGCTTATGCTCCAAGTGGACTGCATCCCCCTGAGGAAGCCCAGATTGAGGGCGAAACATGTTTAGAACTCCATCTAACTTGCTGTATCAATAAGGACTGCACTTTATGTACTTGTTGTGAAATTGTTTTTAGACAATTTTTTTAACCATTGTTTTTTTTAAAAATAAACTTTTTATTTATATACCTTCCTGGATCAATTTTATCAGTACATGCACCTTAAAAATCCCACAACTTCTCCTATATCTATTTAATTTAGGGATGTGGTGCTAATTTCAGTGGTTTGTCCATGGTTAAGAATGTATCATCTTTTATAGATTACAAAAATAATATATATATATATTTTCTAGCAAAAAAAAAAAAAGATTTTCACATGGAAACAAAAAAGTGTCGGAAAATGCCCGGTCTTCAAGTGTTTAAAGTGAAAGCGGAGTTGCCCTTTAAATCTCAGAGTGGAGGATAACTGTCCGCACTCAGTGAGGAGCGTCCGGCAAGGTGCGCACACCTCACAGTTCACCGCTCGAGGAGGGGCGGGGTCATTTCTTATCTGATCGGGTAAAAGAGATTTGATTTATTGTAGTTGAAGCCGTAGTGATATAAAATCGGGCGCCGCGTCGCTCTTCTAATGGCCAATTACGGAAACAGCTGGAAAACGGCTTTTTCATCCATTACCGGGCGCAGTCTGTGGGGAACGCTAATAGATCTGATTTATTATTCATGGCGCCCCCCCCCCCCGAATAACCCGAGACAACAATCTCAGTTTCCAGTATCTGACACGTTGTAACAACTTCCAGAGAGATGTAACCATTGTGTCCTCTGTCAGATATACAAACCATCAGCGTCTGTGTAATAGGCATGAGCAATTTGTTTTTTTTTCAAGAATTTCGACAAATATTTGGAAATTCGAAAATCCGAAAACCCAAAAATGTGAAAATCTGAAATAATAACGAACTAATAATAACTTAACTATTACTAACAATTACATTATAGGTATTGGAATTTCCTTTCAAACTTGTCTGTTAGTGAACATAATGAATATGAATTTATCCGAAGTTACGAATTATCCGAAATAACAAATGCCGCATCTAAACAAATGGAACGTAACTAATTAATAAAAATAAATAATAATAATAATAAAAATGTTTTATTAATATTATTATTTATTATTAATTTGTTCCATACCATTTGTTTAGATGCGGCATTCGTTATTTTGGATAATTTGTAACTTTGGATAAATTTGTTCATTACGTTCACTAACAGACAAATTTGAAAGGAAATTCCAATACCTATAATTTATTAGTTAGTTATTGGTTAGTTAGTTAGGTATTCTTTCAAATTTTCAAATTTTTTAATTTACAAATTTTTCGAATTTATGAATTTTTCCAATATTATGAATTTCAATCATAACTAATGGCCTGAAACGAACAAAAAAAAAAAAAACAAATTTTTCAGCAGTCCACATGTTTACTTTGTAATGGCGATTTTTTTTTTTTTTTTTTATTGTTTCAACTTTTTTGATTTTTTTTTTTTTCATTCTCTCTTTTTGTCCTGCTGACCATTGTCACTGGTATAGAAAATGATGGGAAATCCAAATTTTGAGTTGTCTTGAGAACAAGAATAGCAGGGAAATCTTACAAGGGGGGACACCTTTTCTGATGACAACTGAAGGAGGGGAAATCTCTCACTAAGTATTCTCTTCTCTCACTTCCTGTTGTGTCACCGGGGCAGGAAGTGAGGAAAATTCCACCCAATCTAGACACAGCAAAGAAAAGCCTGACAGAGGATCCAAACATTCCCTACTCTATCCAAAAAAAAAAGTTTGGGCATTGTATACAGAGGCATAATTAAAAACTTCAGGGCCCTGATGCAAACAGCCATGAAGGGCCCCCTGAACCCGTCCCAGGGCTCTTTCCATCGGTCCCAGGACCCTTGCCACTGATCCCAGGTTTCTTCCTGCTTGTCCTGGGGCCCTTTCTGTTGGTCTCTAGGCCCTTTCCATTGGTTCCGGGGCCCTTCCCACTGGTCCCAGGGTCCTTGCCATCAGTCATGGGGCTCTTTCAAGCAGTCCTGGTGCCCTACCTACTGGTTCTGGGGCCCTTTCCACCAGTCCTGGGGCCCTTGTCATTGGTCTTGGGGCCCTTGTCATTGGTCTTGGGGCCCTTGCCACCAGTCCTAGGTCCCTTTCCAGCAGTCCCGGGGGCTCTTACCACTGGTTCAAGGGCCCTTTCCACTGATCCTGGGGCCCTTTCCACTGATCCTGGGGCCCTTTCCACTGATCCTGGGGCCCTTACCACTGACCCAGGGGCCCATTATTACGGTCTTGCAGTGAGGCCTTTTTACATGTTCTGCAGGAAGCCCTCTTCCGGCCATCATGAGGCTTCCCCACAGTAGGGGAAACACCAGGGCCAACGACCCTGGTAGTCCCACCACTGATTGTATACATTTTTAATAGAAAACCTAAACCGGATATTTTCTTTCTTTTTTGTAGTTTGTACTTTCTGCAGTGAGACAAACAGGATATAAATCCCACACCTCCTCCCCTCCTGTGAGAACACCAAAGAACCTCCCCCTCCTACCCATCATCTTAGGAAGGGGACACTCCCACTGAAAGCCTAATGTCAGACTCTGAGCTGGTGTGCATTTTTGGTAAAATATAAAAGAGGATGTTTACGTCGAGTAAATAGATACCACACATGTCACGCTTTAAAATTGAAGCGTCCGTGAAACGGCGCCAAACTACAGTATCTAAAAATTTCTATAGGCTATGTTTTAAATGCCTTTACAGGTTACCAGTTTAGAGTTACAGAGGAGGTCTAGCACTAGAATTATTACTCTCGCTCTAACGATCACCATGATACCTCACATGTGGTGGGATCACCGTTTACATAGGAGGGCGCAAACCTACATATGCGTTTGCCTTTGTGCATAAGCACAGGAGGGTGGGAGGGAACAGAAAAATGAGGGAGGGGACAGTGATGCTACCTGTGAGTCACCCAGCCCTACCCTGAGCCACTCCCAGCCCAGAATGAAAACAAACAGGCCTAGTCACCAGCTAGGCCTGCCTAAATTTTCATACTCTGCTAGAAAAATCCTCTTTCTAGCACCTACCTAACTAGAGGATGCTTCACATGTTTTATTTGTTTATTTTATTTTTTAAAAATATATATTTTTTTACACTGTCTCTTTAAAAAATGTGAGGCACCCTCTAGTTAGGTTTCTGTTTCTAGCAGAGTAGGGAAATTTAGGCAGGCCTAGCTGGTGACTAGGCCTGTTTGTTTTCATTCTGGGCTGGGAGTGGCTCAGGGCAGGGCTGGGTGACTTACAGGTACCATCACTGTCCCCTCCCTCTTCTTTCTAGAAGGTGCTAGAAAGGAAGGAGGAGAGGAGAGGTGGAGCTGCCTGGGGTATTCTGAGGAGCCTTGACCAACTTGGATTGGCAGGGGGCAGGCCTCCTTAAATACTTGGGGTCAGTTTAGCTGGGGAGGAGTTGTCGGGTGGAAAAGCTGTAGTGGGAGAATGTGGAGGCTGTCGGGGCCCAAGGGGAGCTCCCTAGTCTGTGGGGGGGGGAGTTGTGACCCTGGGCCAGGGCTCGGGTGCATCCAGGAGGAGAGAAGAGATTCTGGAAGGAGAGGCACATGAGAGAGCAAGGAGAGGATAGCGGGAGAGAACACTGCTAAGAGTCTGCAGGGAGGATAACTGGTCGCAGCCGAGAGAGCTGGTGAGTGAGTACAGTTGGGAGGACTGGTGAGTGAGTACAGTCGGGAGGACTGGTGAGTGAGTACAGTCGGGAGGACTGGTGAGTGAGTACAGTTGGGAGGACTGGTGAGTGAGTACAGTCGGGAGGACTGGTGAGTGAGTACAGTTGGGAGGACTGGTGAGTGAGTACAGTCGGGAGGACTGGTGAGTGAGTACAGTCGGGAGGACTGGTGAGTGAGTACAGTTGGGAGGACTGGTGAGTGAGTACAGTTGGGAGGACTGGTGAGTGAGTACAGTCGGGAGGACTGGTGAGTGAGTACAGTCGGGAGGACTGGTGAGTGAATACAGTCGGGAGGACTGGTGAGTGAGTACAGTCGGGAGGACTGGTGAGTGAATACAGTCGGGAGGACTGGTGAGTGAGTACAGTCGGGAGGACTGGTGAGTGAGTACAGTCGGGAGGACTGGTGAGTGAGTACAGTCGGGAGGACTGGTGAGTGAGTACAGTTGGGAGGACTGGTGAGTGAGTACAGTCGGGAGGACTGGTGAGTGAGTACAGTTGGGAGGACTGGTGAGTGAGTACAGTCGGGAGGACTGGTGAGTGAGTACAGTCGGGAGGACTGGTGAGTGAATACAGTCGGGAGGACTGGTGAGTGAGTACAGTCGGGAGGACTGGTGAGTGAATACAGTCGGGAGGACTGGTGAGTGAGTACAGTCGGGAGGACTGGTGAGTGAGTACAGTCGGGAGGACTGGTGAGTGAGTACAGTCGGGAGGACTGGTGAGTGAGTACAGTCGGGAGGACTGGTGAGTGAGCACAGTCGGGAGGACTGGTGAGTGAGTACAGTCGGGAGGACTGGTGAGTGAGTACAGTCGGGAGGACTGGTGAGTGAGCACAGTCGGGAGGACTGGTGAGTGAGCACAGTCGGGAGGACTGGTGAGTGAGTACAGTCGGGAGGACTGGTGAATGAGCACAGTCGGGAGGACTGGTGAATGAGCACAGTCGGGAGGACTGGTGAGTGAGTACAGTCGGGAGGACTGGTGAGTGAGTACAGTCGGGAGGACTGGTGAGTGAATACAGTCGGGAGGACTGGTGAGTGAGTACAGTCGGGAGGACTGGTGAGTGAGTACAGTCGGGAGGACTGGTGAGTGAGCACAGTCGGGAGGACTGGTGAGTGAGTACAGTCGGGAGGACTGGTGAGTGAGTACAGTCGGGAGGACTGGTGAGTGAGCACAGTTGGGAGGACTGGTGAGTGAGCACAGTCGGGAGGACTGGTGAGTGAGTACAGTCGGGAGGACTGGTGAGTGAGTACAGTCGGGAGGACTGGTGAGTGAGCACAGTCGGGAGGACTGGTGAGTGAGTACAGTCGGGAGGACTGGTGAGTGAGTACAGTCGGGAGGACTGGTGAGTGAGCACAGTCGGGAGGACTGGTGAGTGAGTACAGTCGGGAGGACTGGTGAGTGAGTACAGTCGGGAGGACTGGTGAGTGAGTACAGTCGGGAGGACTGGTGAGTGAGCACAGTTGGGAGGACTGGTGAGTGAGCACAGTCGGGAGGACTGGTGAGTGAGTACAGTCGGGAGGACTGGTGAGTGAGTACAGTCGGGAGGACTGGTGAGTGAGTACAGTCGGGAGGACTGGTGAGTGAATACAGTCGGGAGGACTGGTGAGTGAGTACAGTCGGGAGGACTGGTGAGTGAGTACAGTCGGGAGGACTGGTGAGTGAGCACAGTCGGGAGGACTGGTGAGTGAGTACAGTCGGGAGGACTGGTGAGTGAGCACAGTCGGGAGGATTGGTGAGTGAGTACAGTCGGGAGGACTGGTGAGTGAGTACAGTCGGGAGGACTGGTGAGTGAGCACAGTCGGGAGGACTGGTGAGTGAGTACAGTCGGAAGGACTGGTGAGTGAGTACAGTCGGGAGGACTGGTGAGTGAGTACAGTCGGGAGGACTGGTGAGTGAGTACAGTCGGGAGGACTGGTGAGTGAGTACAGTCGGGAGGACTGGTGAGTGAATACAGTCGGGATGACTGGTGAGTGAGTACAGTCGGGAGGACTGGTGAGTGAGTACAGTCGGGAGGACTGGTGAGTGAGTACAGTCGGGAGGACTGGTGAGTGAATACAGTCGGAAGGACTGGTGAGTGAGTACAGTCGGGAGGACTGGTGAGTGAGTACAGTCTGGAGGACTGGTGAGTGAATACAGTCCGGAGGACTGGTGAGTGAGTACAGTCAGGAGGACTGGTGAGTGAATACAGTCGGGAGGACTGGTGAGTGAGTAGTCGGGAGGACTGGTGAGTGAGTACAGTCGGGAGGACTGGTGAGTGAGCACTGTGGGAAGGGCAGTGGAGAAAGGTCATTGCAGCCAGGCTGGTTGGCAGGGTCTTAAAGTTGTTGTACACCCTGTACAACCACTTTTACCTACAGGTAAGCCTATATTAAGGCTTACCTGTAGGTTCTGGAAATATCTCGTAAACCCCCATGGTTTAGGAGATATTTACAATAAAGCCGCGCGCCAATGTCTACGGCACATGCGCACTTTACAAAGGGCAGATTGTGCCGTTTCTAAAGGGGGTCATGCCGTGACTGACGGCTCCCGCACGCATGCGCGGGAGTGACGTCACACGACTCCGGACAGTCACAGAGCCGGAGTTCACGGCCCCGGAAGGAAGAGGGGTGAAGATGGACGCTCACTGCTAGTGGGAACAGTGGTGACATCGCAGGCTTCGGTTTCAGGTAAGTGACACATAATGGGCTACTATGCGATGCGATGCATAAAAAGTAGCCCATTATGCTTTACCTTTGCAGGGAAATAAAGAGGAAGTAAAACCCATCAGGGTTTACTTCCCCTTGATAAGAATAAAAAATGAATCAGCGCGAAATAGTATATAACAAGAGCAGCAGCTGAACACCAGGGTCAAAATTCAAATCCCTCAGCAGACATAACAAAACAGAAAGTGCAGCGCTAGTAAATGAATGATAAGAAAGGACTAAAAAACAGGATAAAGCACAATACAATCCACCACAGTGTGTGAATAATCAGTCCATATATCCGGTCCGCATAAATCTTCAAAGTGTGGAAAACTGCATGCTTGCAAAAACGGTGATTCCAGGAGCCCACCACCACGGTAACAAATGGCCTCTCACCTGATGTAGTGGACCCTTTGATTATAGAGGGTCAGAAAACGCCTTTTTCATAAACCAATAGGTATGCAGCATATCAGTCAAGGACCAGGTACAGGACACTCCAATACGGCCATATAAAATAAAAGTGGCAAAAGGATAGTGCTCTCCGTTTGGTAAACTCTTTATTCAATGTATAAAATAGAAACACTCACATATGTAGTACTTGATACAGGCAGACAAGCGAAAATGAAGATCCTCCGATCTTCCGAACAGCATAGCAGATGCGCAGTGGCCGCGGGTGACGTCACGACGTTCCTCGTTCTGGACGTGTTGCGTCCCAGTGAGCGGGGACTTCATCAGCAGATGAGGAACGTCGTGGGCACCCGCGCTATATGCTAGGTACGTAGCCATGGCAACAGTACACTAAACGTAATGGACCTCAAGCTCACCCGGAAGTCGATCCGGATGTACCCCTTATAGAGGAATAATCAGTGAACGGAAGTTTCACTCGCAAACATCAATAAAAAGAAAACGCATCAATCCTAAAGAGGACATGTGCACTAATCCCAAACAGAGTTATGAACAAGCCCTGGGAAAAGTTTCATAATAATAAAGAATCAAAAATTATTCTATATTATATAAAAAATAATAAAAAATAATTTTAAAAAATAATAAAAAATAATTAATAAATAATAAATAATTTCGTTTACTTCCCCTTGAAGAGACTTATCTGGGAGCGGTAGCTGAGCAGAGGACAGTTTGCACCTGAACTATTTCTTCTCCACAGGGGCCCGAGGTCCCTGCCTGCAAAAGGCAATCCACTGAGGCCTGGTTGAGTTAGTGTCAGGCCTAACCTTGCTAGCTAGTCTGGAGGAGTAACAGTCTGCAGCAAGTGTTGTGCTGGAGAGAAGACTGGAGTGTACTGTAGACGTCCCAAGCAAGTTACACTGAATCTTCTGGATATCCCATAATTTTCTATTCCCATCCAAGTTCCATCCCCTCAAATAAAAAAAATAAATAAAAAAACAAAACTTATGGACTGTTCTGTGTCTCTGAGTGTCTGAGAGATGGATGCGGGGCTGGGCAGGGTGACAGGTGAACCACAACATTCAGCAACCCCTACGGGGGGCATGGCTACAAATGTTTGGATCACTTGTCTCCTCTGCCTTTAGGTGCATCGGATCAGACAAAGATCGGTGTGATCGGATGATTGTACAAGCCAGTACCAGCTTGTAAACAGGAAACCGGAAACCAGAAGTGACAAAACCCAGGTCATCTCCAGTTCCTAATACCATAGAGATGATCAGAGACGATCTGGTCTCCTAAAACCTCTATGGTCAACTGGCAGCACCACCGGTTTCAGTGTTGGACTCCCCGATCGCACAGGAGAAGAGAGGCCTGGAGATGCAGCAGCGGAAAAGGTAGGACAACCCCCTCCCACCGCCTGTATAAGCAATCCAGCGGCTAATTATCCATTAGGATGGCTTTTACATTAAGGGAATCGCTGGCTGAAAAAAAAAAAAAAAATACTGAGATGACGCCTGTAGCTGCAGCCATCACCCCGGTAGAACCACTTCAACCCAAGGACATACAGGCAGGTCCTAAGCGAAGGAAGTGGTTAAAGTGAACCTGTCACTAAATTTACAATTCTATACCAATAACATTGTAACTTTTGTAGTTTGTATTGTGAGTAGGAATTTCTAGGTGGGTGGGTAATCTGGCAAACGTTCAACCTCAGAAAGCTGATGCTTTAATAATATGTTCTTGTTATTGTAGGCTTCCATTTGTCACGCTGGGTCACCACGGTAGTGCCTGAGAGCTGTGTCCTGGTCATCGTGGGCTTGGTCATGGGCGGTATTATCATAGCGGTGGATAAGCAGGCTCCGGTCATGAACAGCGATATCTTCTTCCTCTACTTGCTGCCTCCCATCGTCCTGGATGCCGGTTATTTCCTGCCCATCCGTCCCTTCTTCGAGAACATAGGCCCCATCCTGTGTTACGCGGTGCTGGGGACCCTCTGGAACGTGTGTGGTGTCGGCCTCTCTCTGTACGGTGCGGGCCAGGTGGAGGCGCTGGGTCTGCAGAACGTCTCCCTCCTCCATAATCTCTGGTTCGGGAGCCTCATCTCCGCCGTCGACCCCGTGGCCGTCCTGTCCGTGTTTGAGGAGATACACGTCAATGAGAAGCTCTACATCCTGGTGTTCGGGGAATCTCTGCTGAATGACGCCGTGACTGTGGTGAGCCTCCGAGATATCGGCCAAAACCCACCCAGATACCGGGGACTCCGGGGAGGGCCATACTGTCTTTGTATATACCAGCCTTTCGAAATCAGGGTTCCTTCAGAGGTTGTGAGGGCTTCCTTGAGTAGTGCCAGGCTGACCTCTCGTGATGGTCCCTGCTTACCTTCGCAGAGCAAACAACATGGGACCAGTGGAGCCACTGATCTCAACTCAACTGATCTACATAACTAACCACTGGCAATATTTTTTTTTTACTATGGTAAGGGGGGGGGGGGGCATAGTTCCCACTGACCACCAATGTAAGGGACATTCTTCCCACTGATCACCAATGTAAGGAACATTCTTCCCACTGATCACCAATGTAAGGAGCATTCTTCTCACTGATCACCAATGTAAGGAACATTCTTCTCACTGATCACCAATGTAAGGAACATTCTTCCCACTGATCACCAATGTAAGGAACATTCTTCTCACTGATCACCAATGTAAGGAACATTCTTCTCACTGATCACCAATGTAAGGAACATTCTTCTCACTGATCACCAATATAAGGGACATTCTTCTCACTGATCACCAATGTAAGGAACATTCTTCTCACTGATCACCAATGTAAGGAACATTCTTCTCACTGATCACCAATGTAAGGAACATTCTTCTCACTGATCACCAATGTAAGGAACATTCTTCTCACTGATCAGCAATGTAAGGGACATTCTTCTCACTGATCACCAATGTAAGGAACATTCTTCTCACTGATCACCAATGTAAGGAGCATTCTTCTCACTGATTACCAATGTAAGGAGCATTCTTCTCACTGATCACCAATGTAAGGAACATTCTTCTCACTGATCACCAATGTAAGGAACATTCTTCCCACTGATCACCAATGTAAGGAACATTCTTCTCACTGATCACCAATGTAAGGAACATTCTTCCCACTGATCACCAATGTAAGGAACATTCTTCTCACTGATCACCAATGTAAGGAACATTCTTCTCACTGATCACCAATGTAAGGAACATTCTTCTCACTGATCACCAATATAAGGGACATTCTTCTCACTGATCACCAATGTAAGGAACATTCTTCTCACTGATCACCAATGTAAGGAACATTCTTCTCACTGATCACCAATGTAAGGAACATTCTTCTCACTGATCACCAATGTAAGGAACATTCTTCTCACTGATCAGCAATGTAAGGGACATTCTTCTCACTGATCACCAATGTAAGGAACATTCTTCTCACTGATCACCAATGTAAGGAGCATTCTTCTCACTGATTACCAATGTAAGGAGCATTCTTCTCACTGATCACCAATGTAAGGAACATTCTTCTCACTGATCACCAATGTAAGGAACATTCTTCCCACTGATCACCAATGTAAGGAACATTCTTCTCACTGATCACCAATGTAAGGAACATTCTTCTCACTGATCACCAATGTAAGGAACATTCTTCTCACTGATCACCAATATAAGGGACATTCTTCTCACTGATCACCAATGTAAGGAACATTCTTCTCACTGATCACCAATGTAAGGAACATTCTTCTCACTGATCACCAATGTAAGGAACATTCTTCTCACTGATCACCAATGTAAGGAACATTCTTCTCACTGATCAGCAATGTAAGGGACATTCTTCTCACTGATCACCAATGTAAGGAACATTCTTCTCACTGATCACCAATGTAAGGAGCATTCTTCTCACTGATTACCAATGTAAGGAACATTCTTCTCACTGATCACCAATGTAAGGAACATTCTTCTCACTGATCACCAATGTAAGGGACATTCTTCCCACTGATCACCAATGTAAGGGACATTCTTCTCACTGATCACCAATGTAAGGGACATTCTTCTCACTGATCACCAATATAAGGGACATTCTTCCCACTGATCACCAAATGTAAGGATCATTCTTCTCACTGATCACCAATGTAAGGAACATTCTTCCCACTGATCACCAATGTAAGGGACATTCTTCCCAGTGATCACCAATGTAAGGGACATTCTTCTCACTGATCACCAATGTAAGGAACATTCTTCCCACTGATCACCAATGTAAGGGACATTCTTCTCACTGATCACCAATGTAAGGAACATTCTTCCCACTGATCACCAATGTAAGGGACATTCTTCTCACTGATCACCAATGTAAGGAACATTCTTCTCACTGATCACCAATGTAAGGAACATTCTTCCCACTGATCACCAATGTAAGGAACATTCTTCTAACTGATCACCAATGTAAGGAACATTCTTCCCACTGATCACCAATGTAAGGGACATTCTTCCCACTGATCACCAATGTAAGGATCATTCTTCTCACTGATCACCAATGTAAGGAACATTCTTCTAACTGATCACCAATGTAAGGATCATTCTTCTCACTGATCACCAATGTAAGGAACATTCTTCCCACTAATCACCAATGTAAGGAACATTCTTCCCACTGATCACCAATGTAAGGAACCAATGTAAGGGACATTCCTCCCACCAGGCCTGGACTTGCCATAGTGATACTGATGGAGGGACCTCTAATGATGAGGAAACTGATGAAGTGACCTCTAATGAGGGGGGCACTGATGGAGGGACCTTTGGTGATGGAGACACTGATGGAGGGACCTCTAATGAGGGGGACTCTGATGGAGGGACCTCTAATGATGGGGATAATGAGGGGGGGACCTCTAATGATGGGGACAATGATGGAGGGACCTCTAATGAGGGGGATACTGATGGAGGGACCTCTAATGAGGTGGATACTGATGGAGGGGCCTCTAATGAGGGGGACACCAATGGATGCTATATGGGGCTGTCTCTTTGCTGAATTTGACCATCTCTTTGCTGAATATATGGAGCAGCTCCTCCCGTCCCCTGCCTTGCTGATAGGATGATGTCGATGGTGGGGCGGGCCACCCTGGAGAGGACATAGGCTGAATCCTGCCTCTGCCCTGCCAAAGGTAGGACTGTGCAGGGGAGGCAGAGAGTAAAAGGGGGGCACTGTGATTAGAGAGAAAAGTGGAGGGGGCATGACTGCAAGGGGAACTTTGATGGGGGGCTGTGATTGCTAGGGGCACTGTAAAGTAAAGGTGCATTCCCCTTTATATCACAGTGCCCCTGGACATTACAGTGCGGAGGACCAACTCCGCGAATATCCTGTCACCAACCTCCCCGCTCAGTCTAAAATGCCCAGGCTTGTTTTTGTCCCAGTCCAGACCTGCTTCCCACTGACCACCAATGTAAGTGAAGTCAAAATCAAAGGGCTCTTCTGCACTGACCACCAATGTAGGAGGTAGACATGGGCCGAGCACCCCCCCCCCCGTTCGGTTCGCAGGGGACATGTTCTAACCCGAACCCCATTGAAGTCTGGGAGCCGAACAGGAAAAAACAAAAGTGCTCATTTTGAAAGCTTATATGCAAGTAATTGGAAATAAAAGGGGTCCGGGGGTCCGGGTACTGCACTGGGGGACATGTTTCAATGCTAATTTTCTTTTTAAAAACAATCGTTTTTTCAGGAGCAGTGACTTTAATTAAAGTGCAACAACAAAAATGAAAAATTCCTTTAAATATAGTGCCTGGGGGTCCTGTAAAGTGGCACATCTGTAGCATGTATAGAACCTGCTGCAGCAAAACTGACATTTCTAAAGAAAAAAACAACAAGTCAAATCCCATTTAAAATGACTCGTGGTTACAATTGCCGGCACGGGTCTGGTATGGACTTTAAGGGGAACGTCACGCCAATTTAAAAAAAACAGCATTGGGTCCCCCCCAGAATCCATACCAGACCCTTATACGGGCATGCAGCCTAGCAGGTCAGGAAAGGGGGGGGGACAAGCGAGCGCCTCCACCACCTCCTGAACCATACCAGGCCACATGCTTTGGGGCTCTGCCCCGCCACCCCAAAGCACCTTGTCCTCATGTTGATGGAGACAAGGTCCTCATCCCCACAGCCATGGCCGGTGGTTGTGGGGGGCTTATCAGAATCTGATCAGATCCCGCCCCCCCCCCATGTGAATGAGTATTGGGTGAACCAGCACTCCGCTTTTTGGGATGACTGGCCGCCGAATGCCTCCTCTGCGCTTTGACAGTTCTTATATAGGTAAGGGCGGGGCCACCTGGCAACGTCACCTGGTCACCCAGCAAACACCGATCCATGACTTTACAGGGGGACGAGGCCACCAGGTGGCATTGCCAGGTTGCTCCGCCCTTACCTATATAAGAACTGTCAAAGCACAGAGGAGGCATTCGGCCGGAGGCCGTCTCAGAAGGCGGAGCGTTTTGGGGGGTTTTTTCGGGTCGGCAAGCGGCATGATTGACGATGGATTTAAATCGAGGGACAATATTTTTTTTATTTTTTAATACGGGAATTGTCAAAAACTTGTCTCCTGTTTTTATATTTTTTTGTACACTTTTTTGGTGAATGAGTAGGGGTACCCAATACTCATTCACATGGGAGGGGGCTGGGATCTTGTCAAAGGGGGCTTCCAGATTCTGATGAGCCCCTCGCCCGCAGACCCCCACAACCACCGGACCACGGCAAAGTGTTTGATCTCTGATCCATGCAGAACTCCTTCACCTAAAGATTATTTGGGTTTCCTTACATGATCTGCCCTTTTCAATTCAACCCCCAACTCCAACATTTTAATGGGAATCAAACCAGAGTTTGACTAGGATAGTTCATAACCCTCCATTTCTTCTTATTGGGTCATTCTTTGGTGGATTTGTTAGTGTGTTTTATTGCATTGAAAGACTCATTTCTATTTTCAACTTTTGGAGAGATGGCGTGACATTCTCATCGGGCACACAAAGCAACTCTGACCCCTAACATTTCCACCACTATGCTTCACAGTTGGTTCTTCTTCTGAAATACTGTTGTCTGTTAACAGCAAACATGTCTACTGTGATCAAACAACTCTATCTTTGATGGATCAGTCATCTGCACATTGTTCCAGAAGGTCTGATCTTTGTATCAGGCCTCTCCAAACTTTCTAAACAAAGGGCCAGTTTTTCTCTCCTTAAAATTTTTTAGGGGGGCAGACTGTGGCAAATGGGAGAAGAAAATATTCTAGCATCAGTAGGATTAAACAATACCCCATGATTGGTATTGGGGGGTAATAGTGCCCCATCATTGGTGTCAGTGGGAGGAATAGTGCCCCATCATTGGTGTCAGTGGGAGGAATAGTGTCCCATCATTGGTATCAGTAGGAGGAATAGTGCCCCATCATTGGTATCAGTGGAAGGAATAGTGTCCCATCATTGGTATCAGTAGGAGGAATAGTATCCCATCATTGGTGTCAGTGGGAGGAATAGTGCCCCATCATTGGTATCAGTGGAAGGAATAGTGACCCATCCTTGGTGTCAATGGGAGGAATAGTGCCCCATCATTGGTGTCAGTGGGAGGAATAGTGCCCCATCATTGGTATCAGTGGGAGGAATAGTGTCCCATCATTGGTGTCAGTGGGAGGAATAGTGCCCCATCATTGGTATCAGTGGAAGGAATAGTGACCCATCCTTGGTGTCAATGGGAGGAATAGTGCCCCATCATTGGTGTCAGTGGGAGGAATAGTGCCCCATCATTGGTATCAGTGGGAGGAATAGTGCCCCATCCTTGGTGTCAGTGGGAGGAATAGTGCCCCATCACTGGTATCAGTGGGAGGAATAGTGAACCATCCTTGGTGTCAGTGGGAGGAATAGTGCCCCATCATTGGTATCAGAGGGAGGAATAGTGTCCCATCATTGGTGTCAGTGGGAGGAATAGTGCCCCATCATTGGTATCAGTGGGAGGAATAGTGACCCATCATTGGTATCAGTGGGAGGAATAGTGAACCATCATTGGTGTCAGTGGGAGGAATAGTGCCCCATCACTGGTATCAGTGGGAGGAATAGTGAACCATCCTTGGTGTCAGTGGGAGGAATAGTGCCCCATCATTGGTATCAGTGGAAGGAATAGTGACCCATTCTTGGTGTCAATGGGAGGAATAGTGCCCCATCATTGGTATCAGTGGGAGGAATAGTGCCCCATCATTGGTGTCAGTGGGAGGAATAGTGCCCCATCATTGGTATCAGTGGGAGGAATAGTGCCCCATCATTGGTATCAGTGGGAGGAATAGTGCCCCATCATTGGTGTCAGTGGGAGGAATAGTGCCCCATCATTGGTGTCAGTGGGAGGAATAGTGCCCCATCATTGGTATCAGTGGGAGGAATAGTGACCCATCCTTGGTGTCAATGGGAGGAATAGTGACCCATCCTTGGTGTTGGTGGAGGAATAGTGTCCCATTGTTGGTGTCAGTGGGGGAATAATTCCCCAAGGGCTGGATAACAACAAGTAAAGGGTCACAGTTTGGCGTTCTCTGGTCTTTATGATGAATGGTAATCTGTAATCTTTCTGTGATGTTCTTTTTGGACAGCAGAGACGTATTCCAGGCACACCTCCCATGCAGATTGGGGCAATCTCTTTCTGGTTTTTGTAGATTATTTTTCTTACAGTGAAATGAGTGATTTTAAATAATTTGGTGATCCTTTAAAATCCTTCCCAGACTCCTAGACATCTACAATCTTCTTTCTGAAGGCTTCTATTGGTCCCGACACGATGGCACCTCACATGTCACTAGAGGACACCTGACCCAAAATATCATTGTCCATTCTCCATACCGTGGTCCCAAAAAGTCAGCAGCCGACCTTTAAACTTTTATGGGGTTATTTACAATGTTTCCTTCCCTGTAATATAACATAATATGATATAATATAACACAATGTAATATCATGTGATCTCATGTATGATAAATATAATGACAGGGATGTCTTCCCGGCAGGTTCTATATAAGCTGTGTGAAGCGTTCAGTAAAATGTCGGACATTCTGCCATCGGATGTCTTCATCGGCGTTGGGACGATCTTCCTGGTGGGGATCGGAGGAGTTCTGATTGGACTCGTGTTTGGCTTTGTGGCAGCGCTGACAACAAAATTCACAGAGCACGTCCGCGTCATCGAGCCGCTCTTCGTCTTCCTGTACAGTTACCTGGCGTACCTGACCGCCGAGATCTTCCACCTTTCCGGCATCATGGCGTAAGTGAGATCCCCCACTACATCCGTGAAAGAGCACCCATCACTTCCAGACGTTTATACAGTATCTCACAAAAGTAAGTACACCCCTCAGTGACATTTGTGTAAATCTTTTCTTCTATCTTTTCATGTGACAACACTGAAGAAATGACACTTGTCTACAATGTAAAGTAGTGAGTGTACAGCTTGTATAACAGTGTAAATTTGCTGTCCCCTCAAAATAACTCAACACACAGCCATTAATGTCTAAACCGCTGGCCACAAAAGTCAGTACACCCCTAAGTGAAAATGTCCAAATTGGGGCCAATTAGCCATTTTTCCCTCCCCAGTGTCATGTGACTCGTTAGTGTTACAAGGTCTCAGGTGTGAATGGGGAGCAGGTGTGTTAAATTGGGTGTTATTGGTCTCACTCTCTCATACTGGTCACTGGAAGTACAACATGGCACCTCATGGCAAAGAACTCTCTGAGGATCTGAAAAAAAGAATTGTTGCTCTACATAAAGATGGCCTAGGCTATAAGAAGATTGCCAAGACCCTGAAACTGATCTGCAGCACAGTGGCCAAGACCATACAGCGGTATAACAGGACAGGTTCCACTCAGAACAGGCCTCGCCATGGTCCACCAAAGAAGTTGAGGTCACGTGCTCAGCGTCATATCCAGAGGTTGTCTTTTGGAAATAGACGTATGAGTGCTGCCAGCATTGCTGCAGAGGTTGTAGGGGTGGGGGGGTCAGCCTGTCAGTGCTCAGACCATACGCCGCACACTGCATCAAATTGGTCTGCATGGCTGTCGTCCCAGAAGGAAGCCTCTTCTAAAGATGATGCACAAGAAAGTCCACAAACAGTTTGCTGAAGACAAGCAGACTAAGGAGATGGATTACTGGAACCATGTCCTGTGGTCTGATGAGACCAAGATAAACGTATTTGGTTCAGATGGTGACAAGCGTGTGTGGGGGCAACCAGGTGAGGAGGACAAAGACAAGTGTGTCTTGTCTACAGTCAAGCATGGTGGTGGGAGTGTCATGGTCTGGGGCTGCATGAGTGCTGCCGGCACTGGGGGGCTACAGATCATTGAGGGAACCATGAATGCCAACATGTACTGTGACATACTGAAGCAGAGCATGATCCCCTCCCTTCAGAGACTGGGCCGCAGGGCAGTATTCCAACATGATAACCACCCCAAACACACCTCCAAGACCACCACTGCCTTGCTAAAGAAGCTGAGGGTAAAGGTGATGGACTGGCCAAGCATGTCTCCAGACCTAAACCCTATTGATCATCTGTGGGACATCCTCAAACGGAAGGTGGAGGAGCGCAAGGTCTCTAACATCCACCAGCTCTGTGATGTCATCATGGAGGAGGGGAAGAGGACTCCAGTGACAACCTGTGAAGCTCTGGTGACCTCCATGTCCAAGAGGGTTAAGGCAGTGCTGGAAAATAATGGTGGCCACACAAAATATTGACACTTTGGGCCCAATTTGGACATTTTCACTTAGGGGTGTACTGACTTTTGTTGCCAGCGGTTTAGACATTAATGGCTGTGTGTTGAGTTATTTTGAGGGGACAGCAAATTTACACTGTTATACAAGCTGTACACTCACTACTTTACATTGTAGACAAGTGTCATTTCTTCAGTGTTGTCACATGAAAAGATAGAAGAAAAGATTTGCACAAATGTGACTGAGGGGTGTACTTACTTTTGTGAGATACTGTAGATACCCAACATGTCATGCTTTAAAATTTCACATGCCCATAGAATGGCAACAAACTGCGACACATAAAAATCTCCACAGGCAACGCTTTAAAAATGTTTACAGGTTTAGCGTTACAGAAGTGGTTTAGTACTAGAATTATTGCTCTCGCGCTAACGTTCGCGGTGATACCTCACATGTGTGGTGCGAAAGGTTCCAGGTTTTGGTCAATGAGAGGTTGAAATAGGCACCACATCCCAACTGTAAGCAAATATAGGGACACAAAAAGCGGGACTTTAAAGGTGCCAAAATAAGTTTACAACTTTGTCACACAGAGTAAAAAAAATATTCATATTTTATTTAGTATCATGTTTAAAAAAATCTTAACAATGCTCACATTGACATGCAATTCATACAACAATGCAGCCACTTTCGCTTTACATGTTTCGCCCAGAAGAGCTTCCTCAGGAGGCTTAAGGGTGCTGCATGAAGATGATACTATAAGTGAAAAAGACAAACACTTATGAATATTTACAATAGTTGTATTATATAAAATATATAAATGCGTGGTGCGAACACCGTTTACATAGGCGTGTGTGACCTACATATGCGTTCGCTTCTGCGCGCAAGCATGGAGGGATAGGGGGCGCTTTAGAAATGTTTTCATTATTATTTATTGTATTTATTTTATTTTTATTTTTACACAGTCCCTTTAATTTTTTTTTTTTTAGCACTTTTATTTGCATCACAAGAAATGTACACATCCCTTGTGAAAGAAATAAGAGATGACAGGTCCTCTTTATGGAGACATCTGGGGGGATCTATAAGACCCCAAATCTCTCCTCTACCCTGGAGAACATGAGATCACATAAAAAACAAAAAAAAAAAACACAACATTTTGATCTCATGCTTTCCAAAAGCAAAAACAAATGTCATCTGCCCTAACCGGAAGTGACGTCATGACGTTGCTTCCAGTTTCCTAGACCATAGAGATGGCCCAGGGACCTTCCTTTCCTCAGGCCAGCTCTATCACAACTCTGCAACACTGCCAGATCGGATACCGAGCTCCTCGATCACACGGGGGACCCCAGACTGGTTGCCAGCTGTCCGGGATTCACGGGGACAGTCCGGGTTTTAAATCATCAGTCTGCCTGAAAACCGGACAAGTTATTCAGACCGGACTGTGGCTCCCTAAGATAGCTGGAGAGAGAAATGGGTGTTCTCCTCCCTCCAGCCTGCGGGAGGTGATAGAGAGCCGGTACAGCTCTGTGTCAGCACGACGGTACTGCAGGGGAGTGAAGACTGGAGGGAAGGAGGAGGAGCTATATTGTTTTCAGTTTTGATCTGTGAGTACAGGGGGAAGGGGGGAGGAGGACAACTTTAATGTGTGGAGGGACACCCGGGGGTATGTGATGTAAGAGGGACTCTGATAGGGGATCCTGATGTAAGAGGGACTCTGATGGGGCCCCTGATGTAAGAGGGACTCTGATAGGGACGCCTGATGTAAGAGGGACTTTGATAGGGTCATATGATATAAGGAGGGACTCTGATAGAGGCACCTGATGTAAAGGGGACTCTGATAGGGGCCCTTGATGTAAGGGGGACTCTGATAGGGGCCCCTGATGTAAGAAGGACTCTGATAGTGGCCCCTGATATAAGAGGGACTTTGATAGGGTCCTATGATATAAGGAGGGACTCTGATAGGGGAACCTGATGTAAAGGGGACTCTGATAGGGTCCTATGATATAAGGAGGGACTCTGTTCGAGGCCCCTGATGTAAGGGAGACTCTGATAGGGGCCCTTGATGTAAGGGGGACTCTGATAGGGGCCCCTGATGTAAGAAGGACTCTGATAGTGGCCCCTGATATAAGAGGGACTTTGATAGGGTCCTATGATATAAGGAGGGACTCTAATAGAGGCACCTGATGTAAGAGGGACTCTGATAGGGGCCCCTGATGTAAAGGGGACTGTGATAGGGGCCCCTGATGTCAGAGGAACTTTGATAGGGTCATATGATATAAAGAGGGACTCTGATAGGGGCACCTGATGTAAGAAGGACTTTGATAGGGTCCTATGATATAAGGAGGGACTCTGTTAGAGGCCCCTGATGTAAGGGGGACTCTGATAGGGGCCTCTGATGTAAGAGGGACTCTGGTAGGGGCTGCTGATGTAAGAGGGACTTTGATAGGGTCATATGATATAAGGAGGGACTCTAATAGAGGCACCTGATGTAAGAGGGACTTTGATAGGGGCCCCTGATGTAAGAGGGACTTTGATAGGGTCCTATGATATAAGGAGAGACTCTAATAGAGGCACCTGATGTAAGAGGGACTCTGATAGGGGCCCCTGATGTAAAGGGGACTCTGATAGGGGCCCTTGATGTAAGAGGGACTTTGATAGGGTCCTATGATATAAGGAGGGACTCTGTTAGAAGCCCCTGATGTAAGGGGGACTCTGATAGGGGCCCTTGATGTAAGAAGGACTCTGATAGTGGCCCCTGATATAAGAGGGACTTTGATAGGATCCTATGATATAAGGAGGGACTCTAATAGTGGCACCTGATGTAAGGGGGACTTTGATAGGGTCATATGATATAAAGAGGGACTCTGATAGGGGCCCCTGATGTAATAGGGACTTTGATAGGGTCAAATGATATAAGGAGGGACTCTGATAGGGGCACCTGATGTAAGAGGGACTTTGATAGGGGCCCCTGATGTAAGAAGGACTTTGATAGGGTCATATGATATCAGGAGGGACTCTGATAGGGGCACCTGATGTAAGAGGGACTCTGATAGGGATACCGAGGGTTGGCACCTTTGTTTTTCATTTGTTCTGCACACTACAAAAAAATAGTTGCATGCCGCTAAAGTGTTTGGTTTTGGCTTTAAGAAAAGGTGATGACCTTAGCCCAGAGAGACACCGGCAGGTGATGGGAGAAGAGGAACCGCCCCTCCCCCCCGCCACCTATAGAAGCAATCTAGTGGCTGACAGCTACAACCACCATCATCCTGTTATAACTAAACAAAGCCAATGATTCAGCAGCAAGCGGTTAAATAGTGCCCGCTGCAATTAAATGTAAACAGAGGGTTAAAAGTAATAATCCCGGGGACCATCCATCCCATCCATCTTCAGATGTAACCTCCGGAGTACGGATCAGAACACTGTCATAGGATCAGGACTGGCTCTTCACCAGGACGATACTCCATGTTCACTGTGAATTGGAGCAAATTGTAAAAGCAAGGTAAAGTCCGCACACAACACAATGATACACAATAGCAATCCTAAAATATGTGTGTGTGGACGGCCCTCCCTACTTCCCGTTCCCACCCTCCAGGTCCTCACACATCTATCTGCAACACATACTGTACATATTCTACAAAAGGACTGGTATTTTTTATTATTAGCCCGTACACTCTGGTGTGTGGAAAGATATGGTTATGTAGTGTAGTGGGTGGGGTTTGAGTCTCAGCCAGGTTTTTACTTGTCTTGTGTTGAATTAAAATCTCCCGATTTGGCTCCTCTGTACTCAGGATGTCTCCTTTGACAATTTTGTGTTGATCTTTCCAGAATTGTCACCTGCGCCATGACTATGAAGCGCTATGTGGAGGCCAATATATCCCAGAAGTCGTACACGACGGTGAAATACTTCATGAAGATGTGGAGCAGTGTCAGCGAGACCCTTATCTTCTTCTTCCTCGGCCTCTACACGGTGGGGAACAACCATGATTGGAACTGGGCCTTCATCATCCTCACCCTCTTCTTCTGCCTCTTCTGGAGGGCCTTAGGTAAGCCGACCACAACCAGCCTATCTAGGGCTAGCTTCAGTTTACTAACCATTACATGATCAGGGCATTTCAGATGAAGTCCACCATTACCACCACTATCCGCCCTCATCACCCAGAACAAACATAGACCACACCAATACAGACAACACATGACCAGGGCACTTCAGATGAAGCCCACCACTACCATCACTATCCACCCTCATCACCCAGAACAAACAGACTACACAATACAGACCACACATGACCAGGGCACTTCAGGTGAAGCCCACCACTACCATCACTGTCCACCCTCATCACCCAGAACAAACATAGACCACACCAATACAGACCACACATGACCAGGGCATTTCAGATGGAGCTCACCACTACAACCACTATCCACCCTTATCACCCAGAACAGACCACACAATACAGACCACACATGACCAGGGCACTTGAGATGAAGACCACCACTACCATCACTATCCACCCTCATCACCCAGAACAAACAGACTACACAATACAGACCACACATTACCAGGGTACTTCAGATGAAGCCCACCATAATCCACCCTCATCACCCAGAACAAACATAGACCTAACAATACAAACCACACATGATCAGGGCGTTTCAGATGGAGCCCACCACAATCCACCCTCATCACCCAGAACAAACATAGACCACACAACACAGACCACAATGACCAGGGCACTTCAGATGAAGCCCACCACTACCACAACTATCCGCCCTCATCACCCAGAACAAACAGACCACACAATACAGACCACACATGACCAGGGCACTTCAGGTGAAGCCCACCATAATCCACCCTCATAACCCAGAACAAACATTGACCACACAACACAGACCAAACATGACCAGGGCACTTCAGATGAAGCCCACCTCTACCACCACTATCCGCCCTCATCACCCAGAACAAACATAGACCACACAACACAGACCACACATGACCAGGGCATTTCAGATTGAGCCCACCACTACAGCCACTATCCACCCTCATCACCCAGAACAAAAATAGACCACACAATACAGACCACATATGAGCAGGGCATTTCAGATGGAGCCCGCCACTACCACCACTACCAAACCTCATCACCCAGAACAAACATAGACCACACAATACAGACGACACATGACCAGGGCATTTCAGATGAAGCCCACCACTCTCACTATTATCCACTCTCATCAGCCAGAACAAACACAGACAACACATGACCAGCACATTTCAGTTGGAGTCCACCACTATCCACCCTCATCTACCCTCATCACCCAGATGAAACATAGACTACACAATACAGACCACACATGACCAAAGCATTTCAGATGGAGCCCACCATTACCACCACTAGACCATATCCACTCTCATCACCCAGAACAGACATAGACCACACAATACAGACCACACATGACCAGGGCATTTCAGATGAAGCCCACCACTGCCACCACTAGACCATATCCACTCTCATCACCCAGAACAAACATAGACCACACAATACAGACCACACATGACCAGGGCATTTCAGATGAAGCCCACCACTATCCACCCTCATTACCCAGAACAAACATAGACCACACAATACAGACCACACATGGTCAGGGCATTTCAAATGAAGCCCGCCACTGCCCCCACTACCCACCCTCATCACCCAGAACAAACATAGACCACACAATACAGACCACACATTACCAGGGCATTTCAGATGGAGCCCACCACTATCCACCCTCATTACCCAGAACAAACATAGACCACACAATACAGACCACACATGGTCAGGGCATTTCAAATGAAGCCCGCCACTGCCACCACTACCCACCCTCATCACCCAGAACAAACATAGACCACACAAGCGGAGTGGAGTTAAATGGCCACAGTAGACCTTTATTACAACATCTAGTCCAATAAATAACAGGAATGACGGGCTGACAGTCCTTGAAGGCACCAGAAAGGAACATCCAGAGACTTGTATCTGCAGCCTAAATTCTGTTACTTGATTGGCCCCCAACCACACTATACCAATTCCAGGACGATTATAGAACACTGCTGCATATCCATACATTGATCCCGGGTCCCAACTTTATAATATGATGACTCCCAGTCATGACATCTTTATAATATGAGGACTCACGGTCATGATATCTATATAATATGAGGACTCCCGATCATGACATCTTTTAATATGAGGACTCCCGATCATGACATCTTTATAAAATGAGGACTCCCAGTCATGACAACTTTATAATATGAGGACTTCCAGTCATGACAACTTTATAAAATGAGGACTTCCAGTCATGACATCTTTATAAAATGAGGACTCCCAGTCATGACAACTTTATAAAATGAGGACTTCCAGTCATGACATCTTTATAAAATGAGGACTCCCAGTCATGACAACTTTATAATATGAGGACTCCCAGTAATGACATCTATATATTATGAGGACTTCTGGTCATGACATCTTTATAATATGATGACTCCCGATCATAACATCTTTTAATATGAGGACTCCCAGTCATGACATCTTTATTAAATGAGGACTCCTGATCATGACATCTTTTAATATGATGACTCCTGATCATGACATCTGTATAATATGAGGTCTCCCGATCATGACATCTGTTAATATGAGGACTCCCAGTCATGACATCTTTATAAAATGATGACTCCCGATCATGACATCTTTATAATATGAGGACTCCCAGTCATGACAACTTTATAATATGAGGACTTCCAGTCATGACATCTTTATATTATGAGGACTTCCGGTCATGACATCTTTTAATATGAGGACTCTCGATCATGACATCTTTTAATATGATGACTTCTGGTCATGACATCTTTTAATATGAGGACTCCCGGTCATAACATCTTTGTGATCTCAGTTCTCATCGATTGGTGTGGTCAAAGTTTTCACGTTATTGTTTGGTGCCGTCTCGGGCTTCGTGTCATTGGTGGTTAGTGCGGTCTTATACCTTGTGTCTTTGGTTGGAGTTATCTCAGTTCTCAAGTCTTCGGTTGGTACGGTCTCAGTTGAAGAGTCATCTCAGTCTTGTGTCATTAGTTGGTGTGGTCCTAGTTCTTGTGTTATTGGTTGGTGTTTTCTCAGTCCTTGTGTCATTGGTTCATGTGGTCTCACTTCTCATTTCATTGGCTGGAGCAATTACAGCACATTCCCATTGACTCCAGTAGATGAGTTTAACAGGTGGTGCCATCTTTCCACTCAGCAAGCCAAGCCGAATTTGCCGCTACTGTGACATGTGTACGATCTCCTCTGGCTGCCTTGTTAGGCTGTTGGGAAGTGGTCAGGTGGCAGAGAACACAGGCAGACCGGCCCTGTTTTTACCACCCCCCCCAACGGCCTAAAAACAGCTGTAAACCTGACGCGGCCACAAGGCTGCCTGAACAAGGCCTAAGTGTTCCTCAATCTAAAGCTCCCTGTTAACGAGGGCCATAAGAACAAATCCTGGATATCTGAAGGATGTTTCTAAGACCCTCAAGTGCCCATTGCACCTTGCAAACTCTCCACCTCCCTCATCCGTAATCCAACCACATAACACTGACAATTTGGAATCTGAGATCCAGTAATGTGATAAAGGTCTCCATACACCGGCAGAGTTTTTGGAGAAGTTTTAGTTGGCAGTGAAGTGCTGCAAGTTGCCACCAAAGTCCCCTCCACCACCAAAAACATTTCAATGACTTCTTAGCTGCCTATAAATCTCCATTTCAATCAGTCTCAAGCAGCGAGCTCTTATACTGTGTTTTTCCAATACGCCTCTTTTAAAAAATGCGTCCGACGGGGAGCGTACGGAGAAACAGACGAGCTGATGAATAAATTGTAACCGAACAAGACAATGCAGATTAAAACACATCAAGCGCATTATTTAATAGTTTGATTTGTCTTCATAAAATTTGTCTGATTGCAGAGAGCGGCCCCCCGGGGCCGGAGTTACCACCAAGTATCACATTTTTTTTTGGAATAAATTACCCCACGAAGCATCATTTACAATTTATAAACGTGGCAGTAATGAGGCGATACAAAATTAAGGGCCCTAATAATATGTTTTTGAAAGATGCATCAATGCTAAAGAGCTCTCCAGTCTCCAATTTAGAACCGCAACGTCTCAGCGTCACGCTCTGCCCTGGAAAATACCGCCCACCTCCCCCAAAGGACGCTAGGTAGCAGAGGGTGGGCGGGCGGGTGACAATAGTCAGTGGCAGCCGAGTTATGGGGTTCATAAATATTTAAAATATTTGATTTGCATACGGCAATAAATACACCGCAACCATACGTGAAGATGTTTCACCAGATAAATAGACTCTTCTAGAAAATAACAACTATAATACTTTTTGAGACGATCGGTGTTCCTAAAACAAACAAAAGTTATATCGACCTCTCACACTGGACATCTGGAGCCCGGGAGGTCAGACAACCATTTTCAGATCTCAGGTGACATCTCTGACCCCTGATTCTCAAGCAACCAAAGCTAAATAAGGTGGAAATACAAGTATTCAATTAATAATTCTGCACAATTATAATAATTTAAGGTTGGACATTAGGATTCTTCCAGGAGAAGTCATGACTGATTCTTTTTAAGCTGAACTGAATTGATAACATTTTTCTATGGGATGACAGGAAATCAGCTGCATGTAAAGTATTAGAATTATAATGTCATCAATGATGAGTTATTAATCTATGGAAATATCGTAACGTCTCATAATGTAGTATCATTGTATCTGATTTCTTAGATGAATATGCAGGTCACCAGTTGGTGTGGTCTAGGATATTTTTTCACATCACCAATTGGTACGGTCTAAGATCTTTTCTCAGGTCACCAGTTGGTGTGATCTAGGATCTTTTCTTGGGTCATTACTTGGTGCGGTCTAGGATCTTTTCTTAGATCACAAGTTGGTACAGTCTAAGATATTTTCTCAGGTCACCAGTTTGTGCAGTCTAGGATATTTTTTCACGTCACCAATTGGTGCTGTCTAAGATCTTTTCTCAGGTCACCAATTGGTGCGGTCTAGGATCTTTTCTCAGGTCATTAGTTGGTGCGGTCTAGGATATTTTTTTAGTTCTCCTGTAACTAGTGTAGTCTCAGTTCTTATGTTAGTGTTTGGTTGATATAGTCTCAGTTCTCAAATCATTGGTTGGTACCATCTCAGTTCTCATGTCATTGGTTGGTACAATATCAGTTCTCATGTCATTGGTGGGTACAATCTCAGTTCTCACGTCATTGGTTGATACAATCTCAGTTTTCATGTCATTAGTTTGTACAATCTCAGTTCTTATGTCATTAGGTGGTACAGTCTCAGTTCTCATGCGATTTAGTTGGTACAGTCTCAGTTCTCATGCGATTTAGTTGGTACAGTGTCAGTTCTCATGCGATTTAGTTGGTACAGTCTCAGTTCTCATGTCATTAGTTGGAACAGTCTCAGTTCTCAGGTCATTGGTTGGTATGTTTTCAAGTCATTGTTTGGTATAATCTCAGTTCTCATGTCATTGGTTGGTACAGTCTCCGTTTTCATGTCATTGGTTGGTGTGATCTCAGTTCTCCTATCATTGTTTAGTGTGGTCTTAGTACTTAGTAATTAGTTGATGTCATCTCGGTTTTTGTGTTAATGGTTGGTGTGGTCTCAGTTCTCGTGCCATTGGTTAGTGAGATCTTGGTCCTCGTATTTTTGTATGTGATCTCAGTTCTTGCCCCATTGGTTAGTACCTCAGTTCTCATATCACTGGTTGATGTGGCCTCAGTTCTCAGGTCATCAGTTCAACAGAGTGGAAGCTTGGTCCTTTTTTATATATTGAGGTTAGTACCTAGCAGTGCAGTAGCAAATGTTTTGCCAACATTCACCATGCTTGTTTTATGAGTTTAGGAAGTTCTGCTTTAACACTGTTCTCAAGAGTCCTTGTACCATTGGTTGATGTTGCCTCAGTTCTCCTGTAATTAATGTGGTCTCAGTTTTCATGTTAGTGTTTGGCATGATCTTAGTCCTTGTGTCATTGATTGATGTGCTCTTAGTTCTCACGTCATTGGTTGGTACTATCTTGGTTCCCATGTCATTGGCTGGTACCATCTCGGTTCTCATGTCATTAGTTGGTACAATATCAGTACTTGTGTCATTGGTTAGTGAGGTCTTGGTCCTCGTGTTTGTGTATGTGATCTCAGTTCTCGCCCTATTGGTTAGTACCTCAGTTCTCATGTCACAGGTTGGTGTGGCCTCAGTTCTCAGGTCATCAGTTCAACAGAGTGGAAGCTTGGTCCTGTTTCGTATGTTGAGGTTAGTACTTAGCAGTCCATTAGCCAATGTGTTTCCAACATTCACCATGTTTGTTTTATGAGTTTAGGAAGTTCTGCTGTAACACTGTTCTCAAGAGTCCTTGTATCATTGGTTGATGTTGCCTCAGTTCTCCTGTAATTAGTGTGGTTGGTCTCAGTTCTTATCATGTTAGTGGTTAATGTGCTCTTTGTCCTTGTGTCATTGGTTGGTGTGGTCTCAGTTCTCATGTCATTGGTTGGTACAGTCTCAACTCTCATGTCATTGTTGGGTACATTCTCAGTTCTCATGTCATTGTTGGGTACATTCTCAGTTCTCATGTCATTGGTGGGTACAATCTCAGTTTTCATTTCACTGGTGGGTACAATCTCAGTTCTCATGTCATTGGTTGGTATAATCTCAGTTCTCATGTCATTGGTGGGTACAATCTCAGTTTTCATGTCATTGGTGGGTACAATCTTAGCTCTCATGTCATTGGTGGGTACAATCTCAGCTCTCATGTCATTGGTGGGTACAATCTCAGCTCTCATGTCATTGGTGGGTACAATCTCAGTTCTCATGTCATTGGTGGGTACAATCTCAGTTCTCATGTCATTAATTGGTACAGTCTCAGTTCTCGTGTCATTGATTGGTATAATCTCAGTTCAAATGTCATTCATTGGTTGGTACAGTCTCAGTTCTCACGTAATTGGTTGGTATAATCTCAGTTCTCATGTGATTGGTTGGTACAGTCTCAGTTCTCATGTCATTGGTCTGTGTGGTCTCAATTGTGATGTCATTGGTTGATGCAGTGTCAGCACCAAACATGGGAAATGAGAACTGGCTTATAAATTGCAGCAAATTCACCAATTTATAGAGTCAGTCATCATTTCCACCATGATTTGTCCTAGGTGAAAACAGTTGCGTATTTCCCAATTTGTGAAGAGTTTAAACTAAAATATAAAGATTGTCAACTCCTTCTTTTTTAGGGCAGAATTTCTGTAACAACCAGATATGGAACTAGAGCAGTCATTTTCCTCCAGGTGCCATGATTAATTATTTATTGGTTTATTTATTTAATTTTCTCAGCTTTTAACAGTTTAAATGTTTCACTTTTTTCCCAGCCTGTCAGATCTCCACTATCACATCACAACTTTCTGTGCCAAGCCTGTATTAAAATGTAGCAGCCAAATAGGTGAAGTTCCCTGAAACCAAAAAACAATGACTTTGTGTGTCTCTATAAACGGGCCTGGTGGTGGTAATTTTAGCCATAACGGTGTATTTTGTGTGTTTTTAGGTGTGGTGGTGTTGACCAGCATTTTGAATAAGATCTCCCTGACCTCCATCACCGTGAAGGATCAGTTCATCATCTCCTACGGTGGTCTCCGTGGCGCCATCTGCTTCTCCTTGGTCTTCCTTCTTCCAGACTTTCCGGAGAAAAGGCTTTTTATTGCAGCCACCACTGTGGTCATCCTCTTCACCGTCTTTGTCCAGGTATAGTCAGTATATTCAGATTGGTGATTTGATGAAATAAAAGGACAGCTTGTAGGTCCCTTGTCTGTTATTGTTCTGCTTCACTAAAAGCTGACAGTCATAGGGAGTTCATAGTCATAGTGCCGAGAAAAGAAGGAGCCACTGATGGCCTCCAAAGATTCTTCATGTGGATTGGTGGACTCGATGGCAGAGCTAATGATGTCATAGGTGCTGATATGACTGCAATGTCATCCTTACTATGAATCCAGTAAGCTATGGATCCAACCCCAGTATCCTGGAGCTGTGATGGGAACTTCTTCTACGTGTCAAGAGGAAAATGGCTGCATGAAACTGGTCAAGTAGTTAAAGTGATATTAACCACTTCAGCCCCGGAAGAATTGGCCCCTCAATGACCAGAGCACTTTTTACAATTTGGCACTGCGCTGCTTTAACTGGTAATTTACGCGGTCATGCCATGCTGTACCCAAACCAAATTTGCGTCCTTTTTTTCCCACAAATAGAGCTTTCTTTTGATGGTATTTGATTGCCTCTGCGATTTTTATTTTTTGCGATATAACTGGAAAAAGACTGAAAATTTTGAAAAATAATGATATTTTCTACTTTTTGTTATAAAAAAAAATCCAGTAAACTCAATTTTAGTCATACATTTAGGCCAAAATGTATTCAGCCACATGTCTTTGGTAAAATAAAATGTCAATAAGCGTATATTTATTGGTTTGCGCTAGTTATAGCGTCTACAAACTAGGGTACATTTTCTGGAATTTACGCAGCTTTTAGTTTATGACGGCCTATCTCATTTCTTGAGGTGCAAAAATGGCAGGGCAATACAAACCCCCCCCCCAAATGACCCCATTTTGGAAAGTAGACACCCCAAGGAAATTGCTGAGAGGCACGTTGAGCCCATTGAATGCTTTATTTTCTTGTAACAAGTGATTGAAAAATGAAAAAAAAAAAAAAAGTTGTCATTAAATGTTATATTGCTCACACATGGCATGGTTATATGTGAAATTACACCACAAAATACATTCTGCTGCTTCTCCTGAGTACGGGGATACCACATGTGTGAGACTTTTTGGGAGCCTAGCCACTTTTTTAAACTGTTCCATTAATTTTTAATTTTTTTTTTTAATCATTGTTATCTCGGAATGTAAATATCCCCTATGATAGCAATAGGTAGTGACAGGTATTCTTTTTTTAATTTTATTTTAAACTGTTCCTTTCATTTTTATTTTTTTTTTAGCATTTTCATTGTTATCTCAGGGAATGTAAATATCCCCTATGATAGCAATACGTGACAGGTACTCTTTTTTTGAAAAAATTGGGGTCTATTAGACCCTAGATCTCTCCTCTGCCCTCAAAGCATCTGACCACACCAAGATCGGTGTGATAAAATGCTTTCCCAATTTCCCAATGGCGCTGTTTATATCCGGCAAAACCCAAGTCATGAAATGCTCGTAGCTTCCGGTTTCTTATGCCATAGAGATGATTGGAGCCGTTCTGGTCTCCGATCAGCTCTATGGTCAGCTGGCGGAACCACCGGCTGTATTCTTGGGTTCCCTGTTGGGACAGGAGAGCCAGAGAAAAACATGAAAGACGGTGGGGGGGGGCTTTTCCTCCAACTGCTTGTAAAAGCGGTCTGGAGGCTAATTAGCAGCTAGGATTACTTTTAAGCTGACTGAAAAGAATGATACCAAGATGATACCTAAACCTGCAGGCATCATTCTGGTATAACCACTCAAAGTCCAGCAACATACCAGTACATTGCCGGTCCTTGTTGGGCATATATTGTAATGTTCTTTTTTTCATGCAGCCTGTGGGCTGAACGAAAAAAAGAGATTGATCGGTGGGTATGCCCACAATTAGAATACCGCCCTTCATCCACCCACTTCTAATGATGGGCATACATTTTTTAACTGTGGTGGTGAAATCGCCTCCTACGGCGCTGGAGTCACTGATTTACGTATGGCTGTTGCTGTCAAGATAAATAAATCAGTGCTGCAGCTGAATGGCGTACCTGAAAAGCAAACAATGGTAACGATAAAACATTAACTCAAAAAAACAACTTGATTTTTTAACGCAATCTGTGCCTAAAAAAATATATGCCGAAGCATAGGGGGAATCTTATGTTAGGAGCAAATCGCTCCTCCACCCCTGCACCCATGCTTTGGCATATATGCTCTTTTTTTTAACTGTGGTGGTGAAATCGCCTCCTACAGTGCTGGAGTCACGGCTTTACGTATTGTGGGAGCAAACGCTGTTGCTGTCAGAATAAATAAACCCGTGCTGCAGCTGAATGGCGTACCTGCTAAGCAAATGATGGCTAACAATAAAACAAAGTAACATTACAGTATAACAGTAAGACATACCATACCTGCAAAGCAAATACAATGAAACATAGTAAAAATAAAACATTACAGTTCTAAAATACAGTAACAATAGAGAGAGGACAATAGATATAGAACAATAGAGAGGACAATAGAGAGCGAATATAAGAGAGACAACAATAGAGAGAGAAGAAAACCAAAATCACAACTATTTTTGGCTTTTTTATTTTTTTTGTGTGTTTTTTATTTTTTTTGCACTTATATAAACTGTAAACGTTCCAGTTTAGGGTCTCTCAAAATGTGATGGCCATCTCATCATTCGAGACACTGTGTACGTGTGCCCTAGGACTGTGCAATGCTGTACCCTATGCTAATATTCCACTAGTGTGCGGTAGCGTTTGAAACAGTCACCGATGCAGAGACCAGGTTGGTCAGGACAGGAGGGACAATAATAGCAGGTGTCACGCCTAAATCCACGTTTTCTGCAGACACGACATCTTCTTTGTTGATTTCTTTGGGTAAGGGTACTCGGGAGGACATACGGAAAATGCCTCTCATGCAGCCATCTCACTGCATTTGGTTGGGGAAGTTGGGCCAGAGCACCATCTGGAAACAGAAGGGCTCTGACGATCTCTTCCTGGAATTTAAGGAAGGATCCAGTCTGTCCTGAAGCTCTGTATAGCACATGAGCGTTCAGCAGAGCCAATTGTAATAAATATACAGACACTTTTTTGTACCAGCGTCTGGCCTTACGGCCAATTAGGTACGGCGCCAACAACTGGTCGTTGAGGTCCACCCCCCCCATGTTAAGGTTGTATTCGTGGACACAGAGGGGTTTCTCCACAACACCAGTCGCCGTAGGAATTTGGACCATCGTGTCTGCATGAAGGGAGGTAAGAACGAAAACATTCCGTGAATCCCTCCACTTCACAACGAAGAAATTATTATATTTCAAGCAGGCTCTCTCCCCCCATCTAAATCGGGACTCTACAAGCCGTTGGGGGAAGCTCCCAGATGTTTAGATCGCATGGTGCCACACGCGCAATTCAACAATCAAAAAGGTGACTAAAAAGTGGCACGCTCGTGTAACAATTGTCCACATACAAGTGGTATCCCTTTCCGAATAAGGGTGACACCAAGTCCCACACAATCTTGCCAGCGCTCCCTATATAGTCTGGGCAGTTCTCGGGCTCCATGTGACTATCTCTTCCCTCATAAACCCTAAAACTACATGTATAGCCTGTGGCCCTGTCACAGAGCTGTTACATTTTGACCCCGTATCTGGCACGCTTGCTGGGAAGATACTGTTTGAATGACAAGCGGACAGAAAACTTAATCAAGGACTTATCAAAGCAGACAACTTGATGGGGAGTAGACAAGGCTGCAAACTGTTGGTTGAAGTGGTTTACGAGGGGCCGAATTTTGTGGAGCCGATCAAATCCAGGGTCTCCCCGAGGACGACAGAGTTCATTATCATTGAAGTGCATGAACCACAAGATCTGCTCGTATCGTGTCCTGGTCATGGAGGCAAAGAACACGGGCATATAGTGAATTGGGTCAGTGGATCAATATGACCGCAACTCACTCTTTTTGGTTATGCCCATGAGGAGGGAAAGGCCCAGAAAGGTCTTAAATTCAGAGACCGTAATTGGTCTCCAATCTCTGGCAAGGGAGGACTGGGGATTAGCGGCAATGAATTGACCAGCATATAAATTGCTTTAGTCCACAACAGATCTATAGAGATCTTCCATTAAAAACAGCGAATAAAAATCAAGTGACATAAAATCAACTGTTTCCACCTGAATGCCGGGTTGGCCAGTGTATGGGGGAAGTACGGGCGCTGCAGAAGTGGTGGGTTCCCAATTCGGATTGGCAAATGCAGCATGAAGGGCACTATGGGCACGACGGGCCTGTGTTTGTCTTTTTCATGGTGGTAGCGGGACACTACTTGTGCTTGCCACCTTGCCATCTTGAACTGCACTTATGGGACTCACCACGTCACTAAGTGTTACTGCAGTGCTGGATGTACGACCAGGGTGTACTAGGCCGCTGGTGCTTGCCAGTTCACCAGAAGGATGAGCGGCGCTAGTACTTCTCTGCTCCAGATGAGAGCCCTGCGGTTCTTGCACCTCAACAACAGCAGAAGAAAATCGGAGTCTGGTATGCCTGACCTTGGCAGGGACCACATTGGCCTGGGGATTGATCGGTTCTGCACTAAATCCGACGGCCCCGGCGGCCACACGCACGAAGTATAGCTATGATGCTTCGCGCAGCCGGGCCAACCTGCCGCAGTATAACTGCAGCGGCTGGTACGGAACCGGTTAACCTTCTATGAGGAGGTGAGTTGCCATCTAGATAAAGGAAGGCCCGTAGACGTGGTGTATCTGGATTTTGCAAAAGCATTTGACACAGTTCCCCATAAACGTTTACTGTACAAAATAAGGTCCGTTGGCATGGACCATAGGGTGAGTACATGGATTGAAAACTGGCTACAAGGGCGAGTTCAGAGGGTGGTGATAAATGGGGAGTACTCAGAATGGTCGGGGGTGGGTAGTGGGTTCCCCAGGGTTCTGTGCTGGGACCAATCCTATTTAATTTGTTCATAAACGACCTGGAGGATGGGATAAACAGTTCAATCTCTGTATTTGCAGATGATACTAAGCTAAGCAGGGCAATAACTTCTCCGCAGGATGTGGAAACCTTACAAGAAGATCTGAACAAATTAATGGGGTGGCAACTACATGGCAAATGAGGTTCAATGTAGAAAAATGTAAAATAATGCATTTGGGTGGCAAAAATCTGAATGCAATCTATAGACTGGGGGGAGAACCTCTGGGGGAATCTAGGATGGAAAAGGACCTGGGGGTCCTAGTAGATGATAGGCTCAGCAATGACATGCAATGCCAAGCTACTGCTAACAAAGCCAACAGAATATTGGCATTAAAAAGGGGATCAACTGCAGAGATAAAACGATAATTCTCCCGCTCTACAAGACTCTGGTCCGGCCGCACCTGGAGTATGCTGTCCAGTTCTGGGCACCAGTCCTCAGGAGGGATGTACTGGAAATGGAGCGAGTACAAAGAAGGGCAACAAAGCTAATAAAGGGTCTGGAGGATCTTAGTTATGAGGAAAGGTTGTGAGCTCTGAACTTATTCTCTCTGGAGAAGAGACGCTTGAGAGGGGATATGATTTCAATATATAAATACCGGACTGGTGACCCCACAATATACAAATACCAGACTGGTGACCCCACAATAGGGAGAAAACTTTTCCACGGAAGGGAGTTTAACAAGACTCGTGACCACTCATTAAAATTAGAAGAAAAGAGGTTTAACCTTAAACTACGTAGAGGGTTCTTTACTGTAAGAGCGGTAAGGATGTGGAATTCCCTTCCACAGGCGGTGGTCTCAGCGGGGAGCATTGATAGCTTCAAGAAACTATTAGATAATTACCTGAATGACCGCAATATACAGGGATATACAATGTAATACTGACATATAATCACACACATAGGTTGGACTTGATGGACTTGTGTCTTTTTTCAACCTCACCTACTATGTAACTATGTAACTAGAATGTTAACTGGTTCCCGCCCAGCCTATAACAAGGGTACCTCTCCTCTGCCCATATGATGTCCTTCCAGATCACGTTTACCAACTATGGGATAGATTTATGTAATTTTAAAAATTTTTTTAATAGTAATGGTAGTGAGCAGCGATTTTTAGCGGGGCTGCGACATTGTGGCGGACAAATCGGATACTTTTGACACTTTTTGGGGAACAGTGACACCAATACAGTGATCAGTACTAAATAAAAAAAAAAGCACTCTCACTGTACAAATGACACTGGCAGGGAAGGGGTTTACATCATGGGCGATCAAAGGGTTAAATTTGTCCCTAGGGGGTGCTAGCTAACTATGAGGGGAGGTGCTTTGACTGGGGGGGAAAACAGAGATCCGTGTTCCTGCTTAGCAGAAGCACAAGATCTCCATTTTCCCCTTTGACAGACCGTCGTTCTGCCTCTACTGAAAACAATCAGCGGGTCCCGGCGGACATTGCATCTGCCGGACCCGCTGATTGGCTCCCGCTGTGTCCAATCACTTTTGGTCCACTCTTCTTTACAGACCTTCTTTCTTGGCTGTCTCTTGGCAACTCGAAGTTTCAGCTCCCGCCATACATTTTCTATAGGATTAAGGTCTGGAGACTGGCTAGGCCACTCCATGACCTTAATGTGCTTCTTCCTGAGCCTTCCTGTTGCCTTGGCAGTATGTTTTGGGTCATTTTCATGCTGGAAGACCCATCCATGACCCATCTTCAGTGTTCTGGATGAGGGAAGAAGGTTCCCATCCAAGATCTTACAATACACGGCCCCGTCCATTGGCCCCTCAATGCGGCAAACTCGGCCTGTACCTTTAGAAGAGAAACAGCCCCAAAGCATCATGTTTCCACCTCCGTACTTGAGTGTAGGGATGACGTCCTTAGGGTCATAGTCAGCATTTTTCTTCCTGGGGTAATGCTACAGACTGTGATGTAAAGGAGAACTCTGATGTAGGGGGATCTTTGGTCACCAGAGCCCCCACCCCCCCCTGCACAAAAGTCCAGAGAGTCCCCCCCCCCTTACATCAGAGCCTGAAGAATTCCCCCTTACAGTGCAAAGGGGAACTCTGCAGACCCTGATGTAAAGGGGAACTCTGACGAAAAGGGGAATGCTGTGGACCATGATGTAAGGGGGAATGCTGGGTGGGAACTCTGGTGTAAAAGGGGAACTCCGATGTAAGGTGGTCCCTGGTCACCAGAGGCCCCCCCTCACATCAGGGTCTGCAGCTTTGCCCTTTACATCAGAGTTCCCCCTTGCACTGTAAGAGGGAATCCTGCAGACTCTGATGTAAGGAGGAAGGAGGAACACTGTGGACACTAATTTAAGGGAGAACACTGGGAACAGACAGACCACCTTCTGCACTAAGTGAATTCACTAAAGTAAGGGGGGGTTACTGATAAAAGGGCGAACCTTTATATCAGTGCCCCCCTTTACCTTCGTGTATTCATTCCACCTTATACCAGTGACCCCTCCACCCCCCCAGACTTTGTGTGGCCGCTGGAGGCTGGGCCTGCCTGAAATATAGAAAAAGACACATCTCGCGGTATGTACATACACATATTTAAGTGGAACTGTAGCAAAACAGTAACTATCCAGTTGAACGACATACATGGACCATTAAGTAAACTAACCTCATGTGTTACTTACTGCGAGGCAGACAGACATGCCACGCCCCCTGTCCTTTTTCGTCCACCTGCCTCTTATAATAGTGCCATGCTTGCTCCAACGTGCTTCCCTAAGCCTTGTTGTTTTGATCACAACCCCCAGGGGTGGCGCTCCCAAGTCCCACCCCCGGTTCCGCTCCCAGGAGTTCAAAAAAAGGTGCCAAGCGGTGCCACGACATCACCGCTCCCCCACACCGCCACCACCCCCTTCCAAGCCTAGCTGGCTTCGGAACTGCGCGTGTGCAGTTCCGAAGCAGGCCCACAGCCTGCCTCCGCAGCCTCTGTCCGTAATGGACATTTATGGACAGTTTGTAAATTGGCCACTATTTACAAACTGTCCGTACATTTACAAACTGTCCAACCATCAGCTGAATATTAATGTTGTCTCAGCCAATCCCTAGAGGAGAGCGCCCAGATGGTGGTTGGGCGTGAGCATAAATAGTCTGAAGTCAGGAGTTGCCCTGTTCCCAGCCTGGAGGTCTCCTAACCTCTTATGCAGCCGAGTTGACTTTTACAGAGAACTCATTGAGGTCCCAGCTATGCTAAGCTGGGGAGTATATTTGCTAAGAAACTTGGAAGCAAAAGAAGGGGGGATTTCACCTGTGATCTGGTCTGGAGAGTCCACTACAGAAATGTCTGCCTGCAACTGAAGGGAGGCATCCACATACCCAAGACTTGTGAGCACAGACCTCAGTGAAGGATCTGGGTGACTGTTGTTGCCTTTACCAGCCTGGTGCATTACAACTAAGGCTTGCCCGGCCTGGATCATTGCTTGAGTGTCCCAGTGCTGGCCATACCCTAAGCCAGGGGTCTCCAAACTTTAGAAAACAAAGGGCCATTTTTTTTGTCCTTCAGACTTGGGGGGGGGGCTGAACTGCGGCCAGTGGGGGTGGAACTTTTTCTTTGCATCAGTGGGAGTAAACATTGCCCACATCGTTGTTTTCATTTGGAAGTGCTTCATTGTTGGTGTCAGTGGGAGAAATGGTACCTCATAGTTGATGTCAGTTGGCAGAATTGTGTCTTGTATTGGTGGAAAAAATAGTGCTCCAAGGGCTGGATAAAAGCAAGCAAAGGGCCATAGTTTGGAGACCACTGCCCTAAGCTATTTCCGAAAGGACTGTTCTCAGAAGTAGCTGCCGATTGTGAAGTGTCCTCCTATTACGGTTCAGCGTTCTGGAGTATCCTACAGCTCCTTCTGCCCTCTCCAAGTTAATCAGAAATACGTTTTTTAGAAAGCAACCCCTTCGAGATGGTTCACTGAGCCAGAAGAGTGACTGTTGCTGTGTGCCTGGCTGCCATTGGCACCTATTTGAGAGAAGAACCTGGGACATATTTAGCGGCCTGTCACGTACCTTACAGCGGAGCCCGAGATGATGAGGGTGGCCTCTTGCAAGGTTCCTGTCCGAGCACCCCTGGTGGTGGAGACAGGGACTGCTGGGGCAGCGGAAGGGTGCAGGTGCCTGCTGGCAGTGGAAGCGGGCTGAAGCTTGGTCACACCGGCACTCTCGTTGTGGTGACGTGGAAGCTGGTCACAAGGTTTGTTCAGCGGAAACCGGACAGGCAGGTGCAGATTCAGGATAAGTTGCGAAGTCAAGAACAGGCCGAGGTCGGTCCTGGGCTGGTAGTGTGGTATCCTAATCAGAAGGCAGAGCTGTAGTCACAAGTCTAAAATGAGGTCAGTAGTATAGGCAACAGGCAGATAAACAGGCAGGGATGATCCAAGAGGGAAGCCGGGTTTTCAGGAACAAGGTCAGCAGATAAGGAATAGCAATCAGGAACACAGGAACGAGCTGAAGACAATCCAGCACTGAAGCTAGGCAGCTTCTCCGTTTAAATAGGGCGCCATGCGCCAGGATTCGTGGGTGCGTGCGCGCGCATACTAACGCACACGCGCATGCGCTCGTTTGGGTGCGCCATTGCGCTCGCCCGTCTCAGTCTGTGGCTCTGCACAAGCGCACAAGCATTAGAGGAACGGGAATTAGCAGCTGCTGCATAGGAAGGAGCACTTGCTGTACGAGTTCTCTGACACGGCCGTTGCAGGGGTGAGCGCTACACTTTTTATGTCTCTGTTCCATGATTTCTTAAGTTCTTCATTTAGCAGGTCACTAGGTACTGCAGCCAAAATCTTTTCTTGTAGTTTGGAAAAACTTGGTTGAAAATATTTCAAAAGGCAAATAGGAGTCGATCAATAATAGAGACGGTGAGCGCAGCAGGTGCAGTTGTTCCAAGCAGTTGTTCCAATCCAGTGCGAACGTGGCAAAGGATTCTGGGAGGGAATGCCACCCTCAAAACCCTCTCCTTAAAGGAACCTTCCAGGATGATGTCATGGCTCTTTGTACTGTGGTGCAGATTGCCGCCGGTGTCACTTCTGAGCTTGGCGTACAGTAGATCCAGGCCATCTCTAGGGGGCACCTCCCCCCCCCCCCCAGCTGCTGCGCTCAAACACATTTTTATTGCACCGTAGGACCTGAGTGGCTGAGAATTGTGAAATTAAGGCTGTGAATTTAGTAAGTAATTTAGTGATTCGGCCTGGGGGGAGCTCTTGTTTTCTGCTCAGAGATCACAGAGAAGAGATTACACAGAGAATCCTTCAGAAGTGTGAGTATGTTTTACTGGTCCCCAGCTGCATCATACATGTTAATGACTTTTTAATGAAAAAAAAAAAAAATTAATCAAAGAGCCACTCTAGGAAGTAAGAAAAACAATCACTGAACTGATCTTGCTCTCCAGGAAGAAATGCTGCAATGAAAAAAAGTCACAAAGCCTACTTGTTATCTTTGATTAGGAACGAGCGTTCACCCGTTCAGTGATCTAATCCACTCATCTGCCGGCAAATAATACTGATGGGCATTTTATATACTGTATATAATGTGTATGTTTACATTATATGAGCAGAAGTTTGTGCACACTCCTCTCAATGATGGAGTTCAGGTGTCTCTAGTGAAGAGGGCTGGTAATACTCCATCATACAAAGACATTGTAGACAATTGTGCTCTTCCAACTTTGTAGTAACAGTTTGGTGAAAACCCTTTTCTGTTCCACCATGAGTGTGCCCCTGTGTACAAAGCCAGCTCCATAAAGACATGGTTTGACCAGTGTGGACCAGCTCTATAAAGACATAGGTTGACCAGTTTTGACTTGCTCTGTAAAGACATGGTTTGACCAGCTCCATAAAGACATGGCTTGACCAGTATGGACCAGCTCCATAAAGACATGGATTGGCCAGTTTGGACCAGCTCCATAAAAACATGAGTTGACCAGTATGGACCAGCTCCATAAAGACATGGGTTGACCAGTTTGGACCAGCTCCCTTATGACATAGGTTGATCAGTTTGGACCAGCTCCTTAAAGACATGGTTGGCCCAATTTAGTGGGGAGGAAATCGAGTGTCTTTCACAGAGCCCTGACCTCATCCCTACTGAACACCTTTGGACTGGATTGAAACACTGATTGTGGTCTTCTCTTCCAATATCAGTCCTGCCCTTGCAGATTTATGATTAAATAACTCTACCCTTAAGGGTAATAGGGTCATGTATCTTCAAAATGACACACTATATGGCCCAAAGGCTGTGAACTTCTCTTCAGAATAAGTCTAGGTGTCTCTAGTAAAGAGTACTGGTAATACTCCATCATACAAAGACATTGTAGACAATTGTTCTCTTCCAACCTTGTGGTAACAGTTTGGTGTAGACCCTTTTCTGTTCCACTACGACTGTGCCCCTGTGTACAAAGCCAGCTTCATAAAGACATGGTTTGACCAGTTTGGTGTTGAGGAACTTAAGTGTCCTGCACAGAACCCAGACCTCAACCCTTCTGAACTCCTTTGGGATGAATTGGACACTGATGCTAATTGGCATGAGATGGTTGCTTCCTAATGCCACTGCCCATGCACAGGGCACAAATTACCTCTTAATAGCCATTCAGTAGCCCGCACACTGCTCCAACGGCGATCTTCCTGCTGTGCAGTCTAGCACCTGCCATTGATTAGCCCGCAGCCCAAAGACAAGTGGCGGACACAGAATTCACAAATGCTGCATAGCCTACACTCGCTTGCCAAGATGGCGCTCAGTACCACAGTGGAGGATTCTGCCTCCAGACATTCAGAAAATTCCACGGACAGTCAAGACCTCTCCACTGACCATCTCCCAGGCAATTGGGCATAATCAGCCAACTTATTAACACAAGGAACATTGGGCAAAAGGAACTAGCTAAGGCCTCTATCATGTCTAAGCTCTGTCAGGAGATCCGAGATAGCCCATCATACCCCCCTTGCTGGAGAGGAGGATGGATAATGGCACAACAGTTCTTGAGGACCATGAGCAAGATCCGAGAATTGATTAGGAAGACTTAGCCCCCCATGTGAGACCAACTGGAGAATTTAGAGAACAGAGCCTGGCATTGAAGATCTTCAGGGCTCAGTTTTGACCATATTTTTGGAACTAGCTCGTGAACTTCAGGTGGAGTGTCTTAAAAATACACAGGGTCCATAGGGCCCTTGCTCCCAAAGCAACAAGAGGTCTGCTGTGGGACGTTATCATGACACTATATTCTTTCCACACCAAGACCATCTTTTCTACAGGAGGCCCTAAACGTATCTACCTTACAGTCCAAAGACCACACTTACAGCCTGTGCACAGATCTCCTTTAATCAACATTGCAGAAATGCCAACTAATCTTATGATCTGCAGGGACAATGTACTTCTGAGGGACCTCATCAAGCTTCAGTTATCAGATAATGGCAAAGATTTCCAGTTTCAAACATCTGAAGACCTCCATGCTTGTTTTAAGGAGCTTGACCTCCAGCTCCTTTTAAATCTTCTTCAGCACCATCTTCCAGCCAGTCTCCCCACAATGGATCCCAATAATTGCATAAATCTCCAGCTTCAGGCTCTGACATGACTGGGACTCCAAGTTTTTCATACCAAAGTGAATTGTCATGCAACGGTGTACTCTAGTGAAATTTGTGCAATTTTTTTCCCCACAAATAGAGCTTTCTTTTGGTAGTATTTTTCACCACAGCAGTTTTTATATTTTGTGCTATAAACGAAAAGACTGAAATTAAAAAAATATATATATATATATATTTTTTAGTTTCTGCTATAAAATATATCCAATAAAAATGTTTTTTAAAAATCTAATGTCTTTATAATGTATGTATTCTACTACATATTTAGGGGGTGGTAATATCCTGGTATGGAGGGGATAATATCCTGTTATGGGGATGGTAATATCCTGGTATGGGGGCGGTAATATCCTGTTATGGGGGTGGTAATATCCTGTTATAGGGGGGGAAATATCCTGTTAGGGGGGTTGGTAATATCCTGTTATGGGGGGGGGGGTAATATCCTGTTAGGGGGGTGTTTCTCTGCAGCTGGGACTGGAGCACTTGTCAGGAAAGACGGAAAAATGGATGGGACAAAATACCGTCAAATTCTTGAGAAAAATCTGCTGCCCTCTGCTGGCAGAAAGTTTTCAATGGGAAGAAGGTTTCCCTTCCAAAGCACACAGCAACAATGAGCACACAGTGGTTGGAGGAGAAGGCGGGGAATGTCCACCAATGAGCACACAGTGGTTGGAGGAGAAGGCAGGGAATGTCCACCTATGAGGATACAGTGGTTGGAGGAGGAGGCAGGGAATGTCCACCAATGAACACACAGTGATTGGAGGAGGAGGCGGGGAATCTCCACCAATGAGCACACAGTGGTGGGAGGAGGAGGAAGGGAATCTCCACCAATGAGCACACAGTGGTGGGAGGAGAAGGAGGGGAATGTCCAACAATGAACACAAAAGTGGTTGGAGGAGAAGGCAGGGAATGTCCACCAATGAGCACCAAAGTGGTTGGAGGAGAAGACGGGGAATGTCCACCAATGAGCACAAAAGTGGTTGGAGGAGAAGGCGGGGAATGTCCACCAATGAGCACAAAAGTGGTTGGAGGAGAAGGTGGGGAATGTCCACCAATGAGCACACAGTGGTTGTAGGAGAAGGCGGGGAATGTCCACCAATGAGCACACAGTGGTGGGAGGAGAAGGAGGGGAATGTCCAACAATGAACACAAAAGTGGTTGGAGGAGAAGGCAGGGAATGTCCACCAATGAGCACCAAAGTGGTTGGAGGAGAAGGCGGGGAATGTCCACCAATGAGCACAAAAGTGGTTGGAGGAGAAGGCGGGGAATGTCCACCAATGAGCACAAAAGTGGTTGGAGGAGAAGGCGGGGAATGTCCACCAATGAGCACACAGTGGTTGTAGGAGAAGGCGGGAAATGTCCACCAATGAGCACACAGTGGTTTGAGGAGAAGGCGGGGAATGTCCATTAATGAGTACAGAGTGGTTGGAGGAGAAGGTGTGGAATGTCCACCAATGAGCACACAGTGGTTGGAGGAGGAGGCGGGGAATGTGGGGGGATTCTTTTCTATACACGCTGTATAAAAAAAAAAAAACAATGATGACAAGCCCTCCTCACTCTCTCAATTTCTCCTTCTTATTTTGTGTATATGTACTATAAACCTCTACATTTGAAGCACAGTAAACAAGTAGTATATGAATGGACCTCAGTGTAGACCTCAGACCAAACCCCATTAAGTAAAATGGAGGAACTCCCTCATAATCCCATATAGGATATGGATTTATATTGTGATAACTCCAAGTGTTCTGTAGTTGATACATTGAAGAAAGACGACACAATAAATCAAATGATCTCAACCACACTTGTATAAGATTCATTATTAGATGAATGATATATACTGACAACACCGCCATTTAGACTGTCGGGTATCATAACAGACAAGTGTGTCCAAAGGAGGAGGAATTTAGGTGCCGCCAAACATCACCAAGGTTAATCTTGGATCTTCATCCAAACAAGGCTTGTAGAAATTCAAATAACCAAATGGTGGAATCATTCAATTCTCTCTCACACTCTCATTAGGCGTTAGTAAGAAATGGTGCAGGAGTCCTATGTAGAAGAAAGCTTGGGTGATGTACAATAGCCAAGTCCATTACGCATGTCCAAGCAACGGCAATAAAGAACCGGCATCCGAAATCTGATAAATATATACTTAATAGTCCTAGGTCTGGGTCGTCCATGTCCAAGAGGGGAGCGGGCTTTCAAAGAAAGAAAGCCTGACCGGTTTCGCCTGTTAGAACCAGCTGCATCATAGGCTCTGGTTTAAAATTAGATATTCGAAAATAAATTGATATCTTAGAGTGTAGTCTTAAACCAGGTTTTCATGATAGTACTGTCTGGCCCTAAATTATCACACCAGGTGAGGGGAACTGTAATGCTTCTCAGATGTATCCTTTTTGCAAACTCCGACTGTGCAGACCACACCTGAATTTGTATACGCAGACCAGGCCTGAACATTTGTATGTTGATCCTTGCTAGATTGGAGCCACCTCTATGTATCCTGGAGGTAAACCTTTGTCAAATTCAACTCCCTCGCCTGCCCATGCACCAATGTTATATGCACATTATACCAACGGTGTATTGTAGCGCCCTCTAGTGTTGCTAGGTTGCTACAGCATTTAGGTTTTCTGTGGTGTAGGTAAATTTCAGGCCAAGCCTGTTTGTTTTGATCTGGGTTGGGAGTGACTCAGGCAGAGCTGGGTGACTCACAGGCAGCATCTCTGAGACCTCCCACTGCTTTGCAGAACATGCTGGAATCTTCTGGAAAGAAAGGAGAATAGGAGAGGTAGAGCTGCCGGGAGTATCCTGAGGAGCCCTCACCAATCCCCAACAGATGGGTTGGCAGGAGGCAGGCCTCCTCAAATACTCACGGTCAGCCCAGCTGGGGAGGAGTTGTTCGGGGTGGAAGCTGGAGATGGAGTGCTAGGCTGTCGTGGCCTTTGAGGGACCTCCCCAGTGTGGGGGGGTGACCTTTGGCATGGGCTCGGGTGTGGACAGGGCCCTCTGAGAACACGTGAAGGCATCCTGGACAGGAGGCACGGGAGCAAGGAGAGGATAGAAGGAGAGCACAGGCAAAGTCTACAGGAAGGACAACAGGTCGCAGCCAGGAGGGCTGGTAAGTGATACACAGTCAGGAGGACTGGGAGGTACACCTGAGAGGACTGGGAGATTGCAGTCTGGGATGGATGCAGAGCCAGTGGAGTGGACTGTGGTGGCACAGCAAGTGGAGAGAGGCAGCTGCAGCCAGGAGGGCTGGCAGGGCCTGAAGAGGTGGTGCTGGGATCAGTAGCCACATGGGACAGCTAGCTTTGGGACTACCTTCATTCTTTTGCTACACCATAGGGGCCGCCGTCCCTGCCTGTAAAGGGAAATTGCTTTGGGCCTGGCTGAGCTAGTGTCAGGCCTGCATTTCAGTGCTAGCTAAATGGCCACCATTATTTTCCAGCACTGCCTTAACCTTCTCGGGCATGGAGTTCACCAGAGCTTCACAGGTTGTCACTGGAGTCCTCTTCCCCTCCTCCATGATGACATCACGGAGCTGGTGGATGTTAGAGACCTTGTGCTCCTCCACCTTCCGTTTGAGGATACCCCACAGATGCTCAATAGGGTTTAGGTCTGGAGACATGCTTGGCCAGTCCATCACCTGCTGCTCAACTTCAGGGTCTTGGCAATCTTATTATAACCTAGGCCATCTTTATGTAGAGCAACAATTCTTTTTTTCAGATCCTCAGAGAGTTCTTTGCCATGAGGTGCCATGTTGGACTTCCAGTGACCAGTATGAGAGAGTGAGAGCGATAACACCAAATTTAACACACCTGCTCCCCATTCACACCTGAGAGATTGTAACACTAAAGAGTCACATGACACGGGGGCTAATTGGGCCCAATTTGGAGATTTTCACTTAGGGGTGTACTGACTTTTGTTGCCAGCGGTTTAGACATTAATGGCTGTGTGTTGAGTTATTTTGAGGGGACAGCAAATTTACACTGTTATACAAGCTGTACACTCACTACTTTACATTGTAGACAAGTGTCATTTCTTCAGTGTTGTCACATGAGAAGATAGAAGAAAAGATTTACACAAATGTAAGGAGTGTACTCACTTTTGTGAGATACTGTATGTAGTAGGTGAGGTTGAAAAAAGACACAAGTCCATCAAGTCCACCCTATGTGTGTGATTATATGTCAGTATTACATTGTATATCCCTGTATGTTGCGGTCATTCAGGTGATTATCTAATAGTTTCTTGAAACTATCGATGCCCCCCGCTGAGACCACCGCCTGTGGAAGGGAATTCCACATCCTAACTGCTCTTATAGTAAAGAACTGTCTACATAGTTTAAGGTTAAACCTCTTTTCTTCTAATTGTAATGAGTGGCCACGAGTCTTGTTAAATTCCCTTCCGTAAAAAAGTTCTACCCCTATTGTGGGGTCACCAGTACGGTATTTGTAAATTGAAATCATATCCCTCTCAAGCTTCTCTTCTCCAGAGAGAATAAGTTCAGTCCAGAGAGAATATAAATATATATATATATAAATACACAGTCAGGTCCATAAATATTGGGACATCGACACAATTCTAATCTTTTTGGCTCTATACACCACCACAATGGATTTGAAATGAAACAAACAATACTTTTTAATACTTGGTTGCAAATCACATAGACATCACCAGACGCTGGGTTTCATCCCTGGTGATGCTCTGCCAGGCCTCTACTCCAACTGTCTTCAGTTCCTGCTTGTTCTTGGGGCATTTTCCCTTCAGTTTTGTCTTCAGCAAGTGAAATGCATGCTCAATCGGATTCAGGTCAGGTGATTGACTTGGCCATTGCATAACATTCCACTTCTTTCCCTTAAAAAACTCTTTGGTTGCTTTCGCAGTATGCTTCAGGTCATTGTCCATCTGCACTGTGAAGCTCCGTCCAATGAGTTCTGAAGCATTTTGCTGAATATGAGCAGATAATATTGCCCGAAACAGAATTCATCCTGCTGCTTTTATCATCAGTCACATCATCAATAAATACAAGAGAACCAGTTCCATTGGCAGCCATACATGCCCACGCCATGACACTACCACCACCATGCTTCACTGATGAGGTGGTAGGCTTTGAATCATGAGCAGTTCCTTTCCTTCTCCATACTCTTCTCTTCCCATCACTCTGGTACAAGTTGATCTTGGTCTCATCTGTCCATAGGATGTTGTTCCAGAACTGTGAAGGCTTTTTTAGATGTTGTTTGGCAAACTCTAATCTGGCCTTCCTGTTTTTGAGGCTCACCAATGGTTTACATCTTGTGGTGAACCCTCTGTATTCACTCTGGTGAAGTCTTCTCTTGATTGTTGACTTTGACACACATACACCTACCTCCTGGAGAGTGTTCTTGATCTGGACAACTGTTGTGAAGGGTGTTTTCTTCACCAGGGAAAGAATTCTTCGGTCATCCACCACAGTTCTTTTCCGTGGTCTTCCGGGTCTTTTGGTGTTGCTGAGCTCACCGGTGCGTTCTTTCTTTTTAAGGATGTTCCAAACAGTTGATTTGGCCACACCTAATGTTTTTGCTATCTCTCTGATGGGTTTGTTTTGTTTTTTCAGCCTAATGATGGCTTGCTTCACTGATAGTGACAACTCTTTGGATCTCATATTGAGAGCTGACAGCAACAGATTCCAAATGCCAATAGCACACTTGAAATGAACTCTGGACCTTTTATCTGCTCCTTGTAAATGGGATAATGAGGGAATAACACACAGCTTGCCATGGAACAGCTGAGCAGCCAATTGTCCCATTACTTTTGGTCCCTTAAAAAGTGGGAGGCACATATACAAACTGTTGTAATTCCTACACCGTTCACCTGATTTGGATGTAAATATCCTCAAATTAAAGCTGAAAGTCTGCAGTTAAAGCACATCTTGTTTGTTTCATTTCAAATCTATTGTGAGGGTGTATAGAGCCAAAAAGATTAGAATTGTGTCCATGTCCCAATATTTATGGACCTGACTATATATATATATATATATATATATATATATATATATATAACATATATAGAGAGAGAGAGAAGAGAGAGAGAGATTATATATTTGAGCAGACAAGTATTTTTTGAGGAACACAGATATATGGGCCTCTATCTCCATGGCTAAAAGGCTTTAAACCTCTGGACACCTTTGCATACTCACAAGAGTCTATGGGCCCCTCATCATTGTGCCTCGGGTTCCATGAAGCTGGTGCAGAAATGGGGAGTTTAAAAGCAATGACTCTGTGGGATGGAGCAATGTGTCTATAGTGTAACAGAGATCTTGACTCCATCTCCAACATCTTCTCTTTCTGTGCCTTGTGTAGGGAATGACTATCCGACCTCTGGTGGAGTTACTGGATGTGAAGAGGAAGAACGAACACCTCTCCACCGTCAGTGAACAGGTGAACATCCGGGTAAGGAATGCAGACATTTCTAACACTTGTTTCTGTAATGTTTGTATTTTTTAATTTAATATGCTGGGGACGGGTTTTGCTGCATATTAGTACCAGATCATGGTCCTCAGGAACCCCCCCAACCAGGAGGTGAGCAAGCCAGGGTCCAATAGCAGATACAGCAGATCGGGATTAAGCAGAAGCGTAGTGGAGAAACAAGTGAAAGGTCGGTAACAAGTGGTAGCGAAGATACAGATGGCAGCAACAGTGACAAGAGCGAGGCATTGGCTGGAGAGAGAGAGAGCACAATCATCTACAAAATGGGAAGTGCAAAGGCATGGCTTAAATAGGATGTTCATGGGAGGAGAAAAGGGTACAAGGCTCACCAGAAACGAGGTTCAAGGTAGGATCATTAAAGGGACCGTCCAGGGAGCTCATCAAGAAGAGACAGCAGAAGTCGCAGGTTCAGATCTGGGCCCCCGACACAGAATGAAAACACCTTCAAGCAGTTTATTTAAAGGGACTGTGTATTTTGAATGGGACAATTTTAAGATTTCTCAAAGAGCTGCTCCCCACTGAAGCATGTCTCCAGACCTAAACCCTATTGAGCATCTGTGGGACATCCTCAAACGGAAGGTGGAGGAGTGCAAGGTCTCTAACATCCACCAGCTCTGTGATGTCATCATGGAGGAGGGGAAGAGGACTCCAGTGACAACCTGTGAAGCTCTGGTGAACTCCATGCCCAAGAGGGTTAAGGCAGTGCTGGAAAATAATGGTGGCCACGCAGAATATTAACACTTTGAGCCCAATTTGGAGATTTTCACTTAGGGGTGTACTGACTTTTGTTGCCAGCGGTTTAGACATTAATGGCTGTGTGTTGAGTTATTTTGAGGGGACAGCAAATTTACACTGTTATACAAGCTGTACACTCACTACTTTACATTGTAGCAAAGTGTCATTTCTTCAGTGTTGTCACATGAAAAGATAGAAGAAAATATTTACTAAAATGTGACTGAGGGGTGTACTCACTTATGTGAGGTACTGTATATGTGATCCGATGCACAGCTGCCGCCCTGTTGCAATAAAACTACTATAGGGCAGTTAGCAAATGGTTAATTGGTGGCAAATGTAGGGACATTTGCCACCAATTCCTATCCATGGAATCAGAATCTGGTGTTCTAGATTAGGAGCCAATGATTAGAACCTCCTTGGGGAGTATACAGGTAGAACACATTCATATCTCAGATATGTACAGTACAGTCTGGTGTCCTTTTTGCTAATGACGTGTGGGATCATCATGCCAAGATCAACGCAACTCTCTTAGGCCCCAGAAAGATAGTTGTAGACACCTATGAGTCCGGCCAAGGACTTAAAAACACCACCTAATGATTTTAAATTATTCATATTCCATTGTAGGAGAAGTAATCTACAAGTGGTGTAGATTTCAAACAACTGCTACTCTGTCCAGGACTGGCCAGCCCAGCAATTTCAGCCCAAGGGTTGACCATCTGTTGCTAAAAGACATCTCCAAGCAATATTTAATTGCTGGGTGTTCAGGTAACAGTTGAGGTAAAAGTGCCCACATCTACAGTCAGAAAGAGATTGCACCAATTTCCCCTGCATGGGAGGTGTGCCAGGAAAAAAGCATTAGGCCCCTTTCACACATTCATTTCATCAGTTCAGTCACATCAAAAAGATGCGGTACCAGCTGATTGGAGAAAAGCCAATGTAGCACCAATATTTAAAAAGGGCCCAAAATACATCCCTGGGAATTACAGACCAGTTAGCCTAACATCAATAGTATGTAAACTCTTGGAGGGGATGATAAGGGACTATATACAAGATTTTAGTAATAAGAATGATATCATTAGCAGAAATCAGCATGGATTCATGAAGAATCGTTCTTGCCAAACCAATCTATTAACCTTCTATGAGGAGGTGAGTTGCCATCTAGATAAAGGAAGGCCCGTAGACGTGGTGTATCTGGATTTTACAAAAGCATTTGACACAGTTCCCCATAAACGTTTACTGTACAAAATAGGTTCCGTTGGCATGAACCATAGGGTGAGTACATGGATTGAAAACTGGCTACAAGGGCGTGTTCAGAGGGTGGTGATAAATGGGGAGTACTCAGAATGGTCAGGGGTGGGTAGTGGGGTTCCCCAGGGTTCTGTGCTGGGACCAATCCTATTTAATTTGTTTATAAACGATCTGGAGGATGGGATAAACAGTTCAATCTCTGTATTTGCAGATGATACTAAGCTAAGCAGGGCAATAACTTCTCCGCAGGATGTGGAAACCTTGCAAAAAGATCTGAACAAATGAATGGGGGAGGGGCGACTACATGGCAAATGAGGTTCAATGTAGAAAAATGTAAAATAATGCATTTGGGTGGCAAAAATATGAATGCAATCTATACACTGGGGGGGAGAACCTTTGGGGGGATCTAGGATGGAAAAGGACCTGGGGGTCCTAGTAGATGATAGGCTCAGCAATGACATGCAATGCCAAGCTGCTGCTAATAAAGCAAACAGAATATTGGCATTAAAAGGGGATCAACTCCAGAGATAAAATGATAATTCTCCCGCTCTACAAGACTCTGGTCCGGCCGCACCTGGAGTATGCTGTCTAGTTCTGGGCACCAGTCCTCAGGAGGGATGTACTGGAAATGGAGCGAGTACAAAGAAGGGCAACAAAGCTAATAAAGGGTCTGGAGGATCTTAGTTATGAGGAAAGGTTGTGAGCTCTGAACTTATTCTCTCTGGAGAAGAGACGCTTGAGAGGGGATATGATTTCAAATACCGTACTGGTGACCCTACAATAGGGAGAAAACTTGTTGCTTGTCTTCAGCAAACTGTTTGTGGACTTTCTTGTGTATCATCTTTAGAAGAGGCTTCCTTCTGGGCTGACAGCCATGCAGACCAATTTGATGCAGTGTGCGGCGTATGGTCTGAGCACTGACAGGCTGACCCCCCCACCCCTACAACCTCTGCAGCAATGCTGGCAGCACTCATACGTCTATTTCCCAAAGACAACCTCTGGATATGACGCTGAGCACGTGACCTCAACTTCTTTGGTGGACCATGGCGAGGCCTGTTCTGAGTGGAACCTGTCCTGTTATACGGCTGTATGGTCTTGGCCACCGTGCTGCAGATCAGTTTCAGGGTCTTGGCAATCTTCTTATAGCCTAGGCCATCTTTATGTAGAGAAACAATTCTTTTTTTTCAGATCCTCAGAGAGTTCTTTGCCATGAGGTGCCATGTTGAACTTCCAGTGACCAGTATGAGAGAGTGAGAGCAATAACACCAAATTTAACACACCTGCTCCCCATTCACACCTGAGACCTTGTAACACTAACGAGTCACATGATACAGGGGAGGGAAAATGGCTGATTGGGGCAAATTTGGAGATTTTCACTTAGGGGTGTACTGACTTTTGTTGCCAGCGGTTTAGACATGAATGGCTGTGTGTTGAGTTATTTTGAGGGGACAGCAAATTTACACTGTTATACAAGCTGTACACTCACTACTTTACATTGTAGACAAGTGTCATTTCTTCAGTGTTGTCACATGAAAAGATAGAAGAAAAGATTTACACAAATGTCACTGAGGGGTGTACTTACTTTTGTGAGATACTGTACATGTCTTCACAATAAAGGATAACTATTGTTAGATGACATTCCAAGTGCCGGCCTCTCCTCTTGTGATCTGTGTTATCTGAGGCTTCGGCAGCCTGCAGGTATGAGCGCCGGGCGGAGCTGGGATGTGAGAAGGTGGACGCGCCCACACACCTGTATACATGTATTGAACACCCCTGGCACGCGGTTGTGGCGTGGTCCATTTATTTCAGTGGGTCAATTTGAAGGAAGGTGCTGCCTGTCAAACACCTCATGAAGACATCTGCGGCTATGTGAACTCACCCCTCTGGCCACCATATTCGCAAAAATGAGGATCAGCCGCCTGCTTTTACTGCCCCTCCACCACCAGTGTGAACTTTTAATTTTAAAATTCATCACCAAATAAAGCCTCCATTTCATGTTTTTTTTGTAGCCGATCACCACCCTTCCCCCTCCCAATATCTGCTCATCTGCAGAGAGAGGCCAGCACTACGTTTCAGGGAGTTTCTCATTCCGTATCGCAATCCACCCGGCAGGGAATCATTTCTCTCTGTCTGGGCGAGCGGATTAAATCTTCATTCTTATCGAGGCGAAATGGAATTTACGCTATTAAATGGCCGACCCATAACTTCCCCGGACTCTGGTCACCTCCCTCCCAGAATGAGAAAATCCAATGAGGGAGATCAAAATAATCAATCAGGATGAGGGGGCATTATATATATCGTGTCATCAACGGCCGCGGGGAACCACCCCAGAACCTGACCCATGACGCAAATACCGGCCATGGGAACCCTGATCCCGATCTGTATATAGGAAGGAACCTACCTCTGGATCCCACACAAATCTATATAGGAAGAGCTCCACCCAGCATGGGGTTCTCCAGTTTTAGGTGGAGTCCAGATACTTCTTATGTCTCTGCAGCAGTGATGCCTCCTCATCCTTTTCTGACCACCCCCATAGTATGTAGTGTCCCCCCAACTTCAGTCCTGTTCTTCCTGATGGAACAGAGCTATGGATAAAAAACTATCCCCCTAATTTGAAAGGTGTACAGACCCGGGAACTCAGCACAGGGATGGTGGGAACCCCTCATAATGGGCACAGCGGGTGTACAGACCCGGGAACTCAGCACAGGGATGGTGGGAACCCCTCATAATGGGCACAGCGGGTGTACAGACCAGGGAACTCAGCACAGGGATGGTGGGAACCCCTCATAATGGGCACAGCGGGTGTACAGACCCGGGAACTCAGCACAGGGATGGTGGGAACCCCTCATAATGGGCACAGCGGGTGTACAGACCCAGGAACTCAGCACAGGGATGGTGGGAACCTCTCATAATGGGCACAGCGGGTGTACAGACCCGGGAACTCAGCACAGGGATGGTGGGAACCCCTCATAATGGGCACAGCGGGTGTACAGACCCGGGAACTCAGCACAGGGATGGTGGGAACCCCTCATAATGGGCACAGCGGGTGTACAGACCCGGGAACTCAGCACAGGGATGGTGAGAACCCCTCATAATGGGCACAGCGGGTGTACAGACCCGGGAACTCAGCACAAGGATGGTGGGAACCCCTCATAATGGGCACAGCGGGTGTACAGACCCGGGAACTCAGCACAGGGATGGTGGGAACCCCTCATAATGGGCACAGCGGGTGTACAGACCCCGGAACTCAGCACAGGGATGGTGGGAACCCCTCATAATGGGCACAGCGGGTGTACAGACCCGGGAACTCAGCACAGGGATGGTGGGAACCCCTCATAATGGGCACAGCGGGTGTACAGACCCGGGAACTCAGCACAGGGATGGTGGGAACCCCTCATAATGGGCACAGCGGGTGTACAGACCCAGGAACTCAGCACAGGGATGGTGGGAACCTCTCATAATGGGCACAGCGGGTGTACAGACCCGGGAACTCAGCACAGGGATGGTGGGAACCCCTCATAATGGGCACAGCGGGTGTACAGACCCGGGAACTCAGCACAGGGATGGTGGGAACCCCTCATAATGGGCACAGCGGGTGTACAGACCCGGGAACTCAGCACAGGGATGGTGGGAACCCCTCATAATGGGCACAGCGGGTGTACAGACCCAGGAACTCAGCACAGGGATGGTGGGAACCTCTCATAATGGGCACAGCGGGTGTACAGACCCGGGAACTCAGCACAGGGATGGTGGGAACCCCTCATAATGGGCACAGCGGGTGTACAGACCCGGGAACTCAGCACAGGGATGGTGGGAACCCCTCATAATGGGCACAGCGGGTGTACAGACCCGGGAACTCAGCACAGGGATGGTGGGAACCCCTCATAATGGGCACAGCGGGTGTACAGACCCGGGAACTCAGCACAGGGATGGTGGGAACCCCTCATAATGGGCACAGCGGGTGTACAGACCCGGGAACTCAGCACAGGGATGGTGGGAACCCCTCATAATGGGCACAGCGAGTGTACAGACCCGGGAACTCAGCACAGGGATGGTGGGAACCCCTCATAATGGGCACAGCGGGTGTACAGACCCAGGAACTCAGCACAGGGATGGTGGGAACCCCTCATAATGGGCACAGCGGGTGTACAGACCCGGGAACTCAGCACAGGGATGGTGGGAACCTTTCATAATGGGCACAGCGGGGGTACAGACCCGGGAACTCAGCACAGGGATGGTGAGAACCCCTCATAATGGGCACAGCGGGTGTACAGACCTGGGAACTCAGCACAGGGATGGCGAGAACCCCTCATAATGGGCACAGCGGGTGTACAGACCCGGGAACTCAGCACAGGGATGGTGGGAACCCCTCATAATGGGCACAGCAGGTGTACAGACCCGGGAACTCAGCACAGGGATGGCGAGAACCCCTCATAATGGGCACAGCGGGTGTACAGACCCGGGAACTCAGCACAGGGATGGTGGGAACCCCTCATAATGGGCACAGCGGGTGTACAGACCCGAGAACAAACTAAATAAGATTTTATTTAAGAAGAGACTCTGATGCTGGTGTTAGCTGAGAGCAATCATCTCAAATAATTCTCTGCTCTGACTGATGATTCCTCTTCTCCTTTATATTTGTACTTCAGCTTCTGGACCATGTGGTGGCCGGGATGGAGGACGTTTGTGGGCACTGGGGACAGTTCTACTGGAAGGACAAGTATTTATCCACTTTTAGAATAAATGTCTAACATTTGTCCATGAAAAGTCCATCAAGACTAATTTTTTTATGTATTCATGTAAGAAATGCTCAGTGTGTCTGCAGTTCTGACCTAAGACACTGTGCTGCCGGGTCCAAGAATAAAGTGCCCCCCCCCCAAAAAAAAAAAAAAAATCACGCCCACCAAAAGGCCCCCACATCCATTAATTTATATCATGATAAATAAAACTAAAATTACATTTATCAGGAGGTCTGATTTACATGCAACAGCACCCTGTCTACATGCAAAATTATATGACATACCATTATGTTCAATTCTAAGGGGTGGGCTAGGGCAGTATAGGGACAGGCTAGGGCAGTATATAGACAGGCTGGGGTAGTATAGGGACAGGCTAGGGTAGTATATGGACAGGCTAGGGCAGTATATAGATAGGCTAGGGCAGTATATAGACAGGTTAGGGCAGTATATAGACAGGCTAGGACAGTATGGGGTTGGGCTAGGACAGTATAGGGGCGGGCTAGGACAGTATAGGGGTAGGCTGGGGTAGTATATGGACAGGCTAGGGCAGTATATAGACAGGCTAGGGCAGTATATGGACAGGCTAGGGCAGTATATGGACAGGCTAGGGCAGTATAGGGACAGGCTAGGGCAGTATATGGACAGGCTGGGGTAGTATATGGACAGGCTAGGGCAGTATATAGACAGGCTAGGGCAGTATATAGACAGGCTAGGGCAGTATATAGACAGGCTAGGGTAGTTTATAGACAGGCTAGGGTAGTATATAGACAGGCTATTGTAGTATATAGACAGGCTAGGGCAGTATATAGACAGGTTAGGGCAGTATATAGACAGGCTAGGACAGTATATAGACAGGCTAGGGCAGTATATAGACAGGCTAGGGCAGTATATAGACAGGCTAGGGTAGTATATGGACAGGTTAGGGCAGTATATAGACAGGCTAGGACAGTATGGGGTTGGGCTAGGACAGTATAGGGGCGGGCTAGGACAGTATAGGGGTAGGCTAGGGTAGTATATGGACAGACTAGGGCAGTATATAGACAGGCTAGGGTAGTATATGGACAGGCTAGGGCAGTATAGGGACGGACTAGGGCGGTATTTAGACAGGCTAGGGTAGTATATAGTAGACATGTGCACACTGAAATATTTTGTTTCGGAATTTCGTTTTCATCCGAAAAATAAATTTATTTAGTTACTACCGAAATTCGTTTTTATTTATTTAGTTTTTCGTTAAAAATTGCATTCGTCCGAAAATCCAAATTAAGGTCGAATCTGCCACTGAAGGCTTATGGTGTCTGTCGAATGTTCAAAGAAGATTCAACGGAGCAGCTAAACTGTACGACGCCGTATAATCCGTGGAATCTTCTTAGAACTTTCAACAGACACCATAAGCCAAAGTACGTGTGTACTTAGTTCTAGATATTTTACTGCTCCTCCTCTTTGTTTACAATCAGCCAATAACATTCATCATCATCATTATTTTTATTTATCTTTTCTCCCCTATGTCGAATCTTTTCTCTCTATGCAGAATAATCTTGGACTAATAGAGTTAAGGTTAGGCACATTCGACCACAGGTTTGATGGACACGGATTGTTATAGTCATCATCATGTCGAATCTCCTATCTATATCCAACTGTTGTAGCAATGAAAACGAAAATAAAGCATTTGTTTATGTCGGATCTTTCATTTTTCGGATTCTGCAATTTCGTTATCGTTTGTTAAAACAATAACGAAAATACCTGAAATTTGGACGAAAATGCATTCGGACGAAAACGAATGCACATGTCTAGTACATAGACAGGCTAGGGTAGTATACGGATAGGCTAGTGTAGAAAATGGACAGGCTAGGGTAGTATACGGATAGGCTAGTGTAATATATGGACAGGCTAGGGTAGTATACGGATAGGCTGGGGTAATATATGGACAGGCTAGGGTAGTATACGGATAGGCTAGTGTAATATATGGACAGACTAGGACATTATGAGGTTGGGCTAGGGCAGTATATGGACATGCTAGGGCAGTATATAGACAGGCTAGGGTAGTATATAGACAGGCTAGGGCAGTATATAGACAGTATATGGACAGGCTAGGGTAGTATATAGACAGGCTAGGGTAGTATATAGACAGGCTAGGGCAGTATATGGACATGCTAGGGCAGTATATAGACAGGCTAGGGTAGTATATAGACAGGCTAGGGTAGTATATAGACAGGCTAGGGCAGTATATAGACAGGCTAGGGCAGTATATAGACAGGCTAGGGCAGTATATAGACAGTATATAGACAGGCTAGGGCAGTATATAGACAGGCTAGGGCAGTATAGGGGTGGACTAGGGCAGTATATAGACAGGCTAGGACAGTATGGGGTTGGGCTAGGGCAGTATAGGGGTGGGCTACGGTAGTATATGGACAGGCAATGTGTGTGACGTTGTTTATCTGGAGCAGCCAGCAAGGGACCCAGAGAAATGGTGACAACCAGATACACCAGAAATGTTACCAAAATCCAACATGGTGGGGGGTAGGTGGATGTCAGTCAGGTGCCCTGTAGGTGTCACTGGAATGATGTACACACTGTGCACCTGGCTCCCACCTATCCAGCTCAATTCAGTGACACTAATATTGTTACCTGTAGGTGGGAGCCAGGTGCATTGTATATATCACTGGAATGGTAGATGGGTGGGAGCCAGGTGCATTGTATATATCACTGGAATGGTAGATGGGTGGGAGCCAGGTGCACTGTATATATCACTGGAATGGTAGATGGGTGGGAGCCAGGTGCACTGTATATATCACTGGAATTATAGATGGGTGGGAGCCAGGTGCACTGTATATATCACTGGAATGGTAGATAGGTGGGAGCCAGGTGCACTGTATATATCACTGGAATGGTGTGTAGACTCTGCAGACCTGTCTTTTAAGCCCCTCCCAATTGGTCCACACCCAATGCTTGGTGCACCATTCTTAGCTCCACCCCTTCTCCTCCCCCAGTCTCAGGAATTCCAGTTTGCAGAACAACGGCATCTGGTGATTGGGAGCCTGGCGACATCCCAGCAAAGTGATTGGACTGCGGTCACTGTTGGGATTCTGGGAATGGGGCAGACTAGTGCGCCTCAGGAGGGAAATAGAGAAAGGAAAATAGAAAAGGGGGTGGATTTGGATGACCTGAAGATGTGCACTGAGTCTAACTGGTCAGTTTAATCATGCATTAGGGAATGTTTCAGGGGATGCCAAAGTGCAGCACAAAACATGCCCAAAGGTGTGACTCCCACCCATTGACACCATCCCCCTCCATTACTTGCGATGTCGGGTACAGTTTGTGCCCCAGGTGGTGTTCCCGGCTGTGTGACCCCTCCCCCCTAACGCTCTGTCTTATGCTCCGCCCAGGTTCGAAAATTTCAACAATAAATATCTGGGGAGGATTCTGCTGCGAGAGAACCAGCCCAAGTCCAGCATCGTCCTCCTCTACGAGAAGCTGGAGAAGAAGCACGCCATCGAGCTGGCCGAAGCCGGACAACTGGCGGAACTCTCCGCCCTCTCTGCCCAGCGGTGAGTACCGTCCATCGGCCACCTACCTCCAATGTGACATAGTCTGCTGTCCGTCCATCGGCCACCTACCTCCAATGTGACATTGTCTGCTGTCTGTCCATCGGCCACCTACCCCCAATGTGACATTGTCTGCTGTCTGTCCATCGGCCACCTACCTCCAATGTGACATTGTCTGCTGTCTGTCCATCGGCCACCTACCTCCAATGTGACATTGTCTGCTGTTTGTCCATCGGCCACCTACCTCCAATGTGACATTGTCTGCTGTCTGTCCATCGGCCACCTACCTCCAATGTGACATTGTCTGCTGTCTGTCCATCGGCCACCTACCTCCAATGTGACATTGTCTGCTGTCTGTCCATCGGCCACCTACCTCCAATGTGACATTGTCTGCTGTTTGTCCATCGGCCACCTACCCCCAATGTGACATTGTCTGCTGTCTGTCCATCGGCCACCTACCTCCAATGTGACATTGTCTGCTGTCTGTCCATCGGCCACCTACCTCCAATGTGACATTGTCTGCTGTCTGTCCATCGGCCACCTACCTCCAATGTGACATTGTCTGCTGTCTGTCCATCGGCCACCTACCTCCAATGTGACATTGTCTGCTGTCCGTCCATCGGCCACCTACCTCCAATGTGACATTGTCTGCTGTCTGTCCATCGGCCACCTACCTCCAATGTGACATTGTCTGCTGTCCGTCCATCGGCCACCTACCTCCAATGTGACATTGTCTGCTGTCTGTCCATCGGCCACCTACCTCCAATAAGACATTGTCTGCTGTCTGTCCATCGGCCACCTACCTCCAATGTGACATTGTCTGCTGCCTGTCCATCGGCCACCTACCTCCAATGTGACATTGTCTGCTGTCTGTCCATCGGCCACCTACCTCCAATGTGACATTGTCTGCTGTCCGTCCATCGGCCACCTACCTCCAATGTGACATTGTCTGCTGTCTGTCCATCGGCCACCTACCTCCAATGTGACATTGTCTGCTGTCTGTCCATCGGCCACCTACCTCCAATGTGACATTGTCTGCTGTCTGTCCATCGGCCACCTATCTCCAATGTGACATTGTCTGCTGTCTGTCCATCGGCCACCTACCTCCAATGTGACATTGTCTGCTGTCTGTCCATCGGCCACCTACCTCCAATGTGACATTGTCTGCTGTCTGTCCCCAGAGGTGAGCCGCCCTCCCCCCGCACTGCCAGTCCCCGCATCTCCCATCATCCCCTCCCCCAGTATAATTCATCACATATGATATTTTGGTGCCGGGCTGAAGGACACATTATCAATACATTCAGGGCTCGCCATAAGTATCTTACCCATAGTTAGACACGTGCAATTCGTTTAGTTCCAGATTTGTTTTTTAACAAATTTTGACAAATTCGTTAATTCTGAAATTTCCAAATTTACGAAAACTAGAAATTTCGGAAATCCGGAAATTCAAAATTTCGGAAATTGGAAAATTTGAACATTTCGGAAATTCAGGAATTCAAAAATTCAAATTGAGAAATTCGGGAGTTCGGAGGTTCGAAATTTCGAAAATTCGAAATGAGGAAATTCAAAAATTTGGAAATTCGGGATTTCGGAAATTTGAAAATTTGAAAATCCGAAAATGAGAAGTAAATCTGATAAAATTCAAAAGAATGAAAATCCAAAACTTCGAAAACTCGAAAATCTGAAATAACTAACTAATAATAACTATTAAATTATAGGTATTGGAATTCCCCTTCAAGTTTGGCTGTTAGTGAATGCAATGAGTGCGAATTTATCCAAAGTTACGAATTATCTGAAATAATGAATGCCGCATCTAAAGGAATGGAACGTAACGATCTAATAATAATAAACAACAATAATAATAATAATAATAAAACCTTTTTTATTATTAATTTGTTCCATTCCATTTCTTTAGATGTGGCATTCGTTATTTCGGATAAATTCGTATTCGTTACGTTCACTAACAGCCAAATTTGAAAGGAAATTCCAATACCTATAATTTAATAGTTAGTTATTATTAGTTAGTTATTATTTCGAATTTTACTGATTTTCTTTTTTTTCAAATTTTCGGATTTTCGAATTTCCGAATTTTCAAATTCTGAAAATTTGGAAATTCGGAATTCGAAAATTCGGAATTTAAAAATTCGGAAATTCGAAATTCGGAAATTTGAAAATTCGGAAATTCAAAAATCCGAACTTTTAAATTTCCGAAAAAAGCAAAAAAAACTAATGAAACGAAAACAAACACATTTTTTGTCAGTGCACATGTCTACCCATAGTTCTGAGCAGTATAATGCCGGCTTAAGGTCATTGCGCTTAAAGTGATACTAAACACACGCTGTATAATGTACATTCTCCCTTTTATTTCTGTCTATGGGGGTGACGGCGCTGTAATTATTTTAATTTAAAACAAAAAATCGAAGTACCTTTTTTCCTATTGGATATCCATCTGTCACATGACCCGGCTCTCTCCCAGCCTGTCTGCAGGAAAACAAAAGCAGGAGGAGCTTCTAGTCACATGTTAAAAATAAAACAAAACAAAAAAACAGCATTTAGAAAAAGTAATGTAGCACCCCGATGTTCAGGCAGGGTGGCTATTAAATTTATTTGCCAAGCGATAGTTGTCTTGGCCAATTGTTAGGAGGTCAATTGACTTCGTTCTAATTCTGGAATTGCTGCACTTCTCTTTTCTGTCACTAGATGGCCGGGTATCTGGTGACAATAGATAAGACAAGGGCATTGCAAGGACAGATTATGAATGAATGGGGTGTCTCAGCCAATGGGCAGGGATTTTCTTGGGTCCCTTGGCCTGCTGGGAGAGCCTATATGTTTGGGTGAGGTCAGGTGATCGGGGTTCTGTGCCACCTGGACGGCTGTCTGGGTGGACGTGTGTTGTATTTCCCCGGGCCAGTGGCGTCACTAGGGTTGGTGTCACCTGGTGCGGTAAAACATGGTGTCACCCCCCCCCCCTGCCTAGGCTGCCCAGCAACCTGCAGGCAGCGCACGGTCACGGGGTGCACCCAAAACCAGCCCCTGTAAATGATAGTATAGGGTGGTATAGTGACAGGTTAGGGTAGTATAGAATGGTATAGTGGCAGGTTGGGGTGGTATAGGGCAGGTTGGGGGTGGTCCAGGGCAGGTTGGGGTTGGTACAGGGCAGGTTGGGGTGGCACAGGGCAGGTTGGGGGTGGTCCAGGGCAGGTTAGGGGTGGTCCAGGGCAGGCTGGCAGTGGTACAGGGCAGTTTGGGGTGGTACAGGGCAGGTTGGGGTTGGTACAGGGCAGGTTGGGGTGGCACAGGGCAGGTTGGGGGTGGCCCAGGGCAGGTTGGGGGTTGTACAGGGCAGGTTGGGTGGCACAGAGCAGGTTGGGGGTGGTCCAGGGCAGGTTGGGGTGGTCCAGGGCAGTTTGGGGTGGTACAGGGCAGTTTGGGGATGGTCCAGGGCAGGTTGGGGGTGGTCCAGGGCAGTTTGGGGTGGCACAGGGCAGGATGGGGATGGTACAGGGCAGGTTGGGTGGCACAGGGCAGGTTGGGGGTGGCCCAGGGCAGGTTGGGGGTGGTCCAGGGCAGTTTGGGTTGGCACAGGGCAGGATGGGGATGGTACAGGGCAGGTTGGGTGGCACAGGGCAGGTTGGGGGTGGTCCAGGGCAGGTTGGGGTGGTACAGGGCAGTTTGGGGTGGTACAGGGCAGTTTGGGGATGGTCCAGGGCAGGTTGGGGTGGTACAGGGCAGTTTGGGGTGGTACAGGGCAGTTTGGGGATGGTCCAGGGCAGGTTGGGTGGCACAGGGCAGGTTGGGGTTGGTACAGGGCAGGTTTGGGGTGGTACAAGGCAGGTAGGGGTTGTGACAGTGTGCTGTGCAGTAACTCATACCATACCTCATGCTTGCATACTTGCAGATGAAGACCCGGGCGGGTGGGCGGGGCTGTGTCCTCGGCTCTATCTCCTTCAGCTGTGGGATCAGCGTGAAGGGGTCTGTGGGAGGAGTGGAGGAGGCGGCCACACCCCCAGCTCCGCCCACCTAATCCGGCTGCCACGGGAGATATTGGAGATCCCCGAGTGACAGCTGGGGAATGTTGTAGGCAGCCTCCCCTGCACGGCTGAATGCCCTGCTCGCACCGCTTCACTAGAAGCTATAGTGTTTAGCGGCGGCCTCGGTGACGGTGTCACCCCTCTGGCGGGTGTCACCCGGTGCGGGCCGCACCCACCGCACCCCCATAGCAACGCCCCTGCCCCGGGCTGCTAGGCCAGAGCCTGAGGCCTATCCCGGGGACATCTGGCTGCTAGGCTGTCTGAAGGCCTATCCAGAAGCAAGAGAGTAGCGTAGGGTTGGGATTGCGGCTTGCAGTCCAACCAGAAGTGATGGTTCTGCTGGCTGGAGAACCTGCTGTGGTTGGAGGTAGAGGGGAAGCTGTCCCCACTAAGGGACCATCCACCTTATTAGCGGAGACCACTGTGAGTAGCTGAAGCAAGTCCCGGAGCAACATTCTCACCAACCAGGGACGGTGAAGAATTGGGACTCCTCAGGCCGTGCCAAACCAGGGACCCAACCAACGGAGGTGACGCTTGCAGAGCAGCCTTGTGTGCCAATCCAGGGGCGGAGCATGCCAGTGGGGTGAAGCTTGAGAAGTATCTGTGAGTGCCAAGCTCGGGACCCAGCAGAGAGGTGGGTATTATGGGTAGTTCCAAAACATCTGGGGTGCCAAGGTTCACCATCACTGCCCTATAGTAACTTTTCCTCTATAGTAACTCTTCCCCTATAGTAACTCTTCCTCTATAGTAACTCATCCCCTATAGTAACCCTTCCTCTATAGTAATCCTTCCCCTATAGTAACTCTTCCTCTATAGTAACTCTTCCTCTATAGTAACCCTTCCTCTATAGTAATCCTTCCTCTATAGTAACCCTTCCTCTATAGTAACCCTTCCCCCATAGTAACCCTTCCTCTATAGTAATCCTTCCCCCATGGTAACCCTTCCCCTATAGTGACCCTTCCTTTATAGTAACTCCAAAAAAAAAAAAAAAAGAGGCCAAGTGTCACCAGTAACACACCAGTAACACACCTCCATCCCTAATACAATAGAAACATGGATGTCGCCCTTGGGACTTTGAATGAGGTGTGAGGTACAATTGGCCGATAAAATTGACAAATGTAAATACAGTAAAGTATTTATTACAGAAATAGTCCCACATAAAAAAGTAACATACAAAAGGCAAAGCCGATACAATATTGCACATAGTTAAAGAATGCATTCAAATTACATGAGTAATTTGAGTATCCATGCCTCTATAGTGACTCTTCCTCTATAGTAACTCTTCCTTTGTAGTAACTCTTCCTCTAGAGTGACTCTTCCTCTATAGTAACCATTTCTCTGTAGTGACTCTTCATCTATAGTAACCCTTCCTCTATAGTAAGTGCATTATGGGGCGTTCCGCAACGCTCCGATTTGCTGCGATTGCCCCATAATGTTCGCTCTTGGGCGAACGGGCGAACACCCGATGTTCGACCCGAACATCAAGCTCATCCCTAGTCAAGAGCCCCCTACCTTCCCTTACATCACAGTCCACCTGCCTCAACTTGTGCTGCTGCCGGGCAGAAGAGCTGGGGGCAGAACTGGCAATCCAAAAGTGCAGGGTCTAGAGGAGGACTTTAGTCATCTGCTAATGTCTGCTGAATGCTGAGACTAGGGGAGGCAGAGATGAGAAAGTGGCGAAGATCGGGTTGGGGGGGGGGGTGTCACAGTTGCATGAGAAATGCGAGGGTCACATGAAATGGGCTGGTGGGCTGGATTCGGCGCGCAGGCCTTGTGTTTGACACATGTGCTCTATAGTAACTCTTATTCTTTTTCTTTGCAGGAAACAATGGATTCCGAACAGAAGCAATGTGCCGTCATTAAGTTCTTGATGAAGGAGGGGTGCAGGCTGTCTGACATCCATAGAAGGCTACAAAATGTTAATAGAGAAGACACCATTGATAAGAGTCACCAATGACCGGACATTGCTTCTGCTTGGTAGAGTAACTCTTCCTCTATAGTAACTCTTCAGCTTTTTCCTTTGCAGGTGAATAATGGATTCCAAGCAGAAGCATCATGCTGTCATTGAGTTCTTGATGAAGGAGGGGTGCAGGATGTCCGACATCCACAGAAGGATACAGAATGTTTACGGAGATGACAAGACCCTCCCTCCCGTACGCTATCCATATATATACTGGACATGACTACACCTTGTTTACGGAGATAACAACATTGACAAAAGCAATGTCTTGTTATTGGTGACTCTTATCAATGGTGTCATCTCCATAAACATTTTGTAGCCTTCTGTGGATGTTAGACACCCTGCACCCCTCCTTCATCAAGAACTCAATGACGGCACATTGCTTCTGTGTGGAATCCATTATTTACCTGCAATGAAAAATAATAATAATAAGACTTACTATAGAGGAAGGGTTACTATAGAGGAAGAGTCACTATAGAGGAAGAGTCACTATAGAGGAAGGGTTACTATAGAGGAAGAGTCACTATAGAGGAAGGGTTACTATAGAGGAAGAGTTACTATAGAGGAAGAGTTACTATAGAGGAAAAGTCACTATAGAGGAAGGGTTACTATAGAGGAAGAGTTACTATAGAGGAAGGGTTACTATAGAGGAAGGGTTATTATAGAGAAAGAGTCACTATAGAGGAAGGGTTACTATAGAGGAAGGGTTACTATAGAGGAAGAGTTACTATAAGGGAGGAGTTACTATAGAGGAAGGGTTACTATAGAGGAAGGGTTACTATAGAGGAAGAGTTACTATAGAGGAAGGGTTACTATAGAGGAAGGGTTACTATAGAGGAAGGGTCACTATAGAGGAAGGGTTACTATAGAGGAAGAGTTACTATAAGGGAGGAGTTACTATAGAGGAAGGGTTACTATAGAGGAAGGGTTACTATAGAAGAAGAGTTACTATAGAGAAAGAGTCACTATAGAGGAAGGGTTATTATAAAGGAAGAGTTACTATAGAGGAAGAGTTACTATAGAGGAAGGGTTACTATAGAGGAAGAGTTACTATAGAGGAAGAGTTACTATAGAGGAAGAGTTACTATAGGGTAAGAGTTACTAGAGAGGAAGGGTTACTATAGAGGAAGAGTTACTATAGAGGAAGAGTTACTATAGGGTAAGAGTTACTAGAGAGGAAGGGTTACTATAGAGGAAGAGTTACTATAGAGGAAGAGTCACTATAGAGGAAGAGTTACTATAGAGGAAGGGTTACTATAGAGGAAGGGTTACTATAGAGGAAGAGTTACTATAGAGGAAAGGTTACTATAGAGGAAGAGTCACTATAGAGGAAGAGTTACTATAGAGGAAGGGTCACTATAGAGGAAGGGTTACTATAGAGGAAGAGTTACTATAAGGGAGGAGTTACTATAGAGGAAGGGTTACTATAGAGGAAGGGTTACTATAGAAGAAGAGTCACTATAGAGGAAGAGTCACTATAGAGGAAGGGTTACTATAGAGAAAGAGTCACTATAGAGGAAGGGTTATTATAAAGGAAGAGTTACTATAGAGGAAGAGTTACTATAAGGGAGGAGTTACTATAGAGGAAGGGTTACTATAGAGGAAGAGTTACTATAGAGGAAGGGTTACTATAGAGGAAGAGTCACTATAGAGGAAGAGTTACTATAGAGTAAGAGTTACTATAGAGGAAGGGTTACTATAGAGGAAGAGTTACTATAGAGGAAGGGTTACTATAGAGGAAGGGTTACTATAGAGGAAGAGTTACTATAGAGGAAGGGTTACTATAGAGGAAGGGTTACTATAGAGGAAGAGTTACTATAGAGGAAGGGTTACTATAAGGGAGGAGTTACTATAGAAGAAGGGTTACTATAGAGGAAGAGTTACTATAGAGGAAGAGTCACTATAGAGGAAGGGTTACTATAGAGGAAGAGTTACTATAGAGGAAGAGTCACTATAGAGGAAGGGTTACTATAGAGGAAGAGTTACTATAGAGTAAGAGTTACTATAGAGGAAGGGTTACTATAGAGGAAGAGTTACTATAGAGGAAGGGTTACTATAGAGGAAGGGTTACTATAGAGGAAGAGTTACTATAGAGGAAGGGTTACTATAAGGGAGGAGTTACTATAGAAGAAGGGTTACTATAGAGGAAGAGTTACTATAGAGGAAGAGTCACTATAGAGGAAGGGTTACTATAGAGGAAGGGTTACTATAGAGGAAGGGTTACTATAGAGGAAGAGTTACTATAAGGGAGGAGTTACTATAGAGGAAGGGTTACTATAGAGGAAGGGTTACTATAGAGGAAGAGTTACTATAGAGGAAGGGTTACTATAGAGGAAGGGTTACTATAGAGGAAGGGTCACTATAGAGGAAGGGTTACTATAGAGGAAGAGTTACTATAAGGGAGGAGTTACTATAGAGGAAGGGTTACTATAGAGGAAGGGTTACTATAGAAGAAGAGTTACTATAGAGAAAGAGTCACTATAGAGGAAGGGTTATTATAAAGGAAGAGTTACTATAGAGGAAGAGTTACTATAGAGGAAGGGTTACTATAGAGGAAGAGTTACTATAGAGGAAGAGTTACTATAGAGGAAGAGTTACTATAGGGTAAGAGTTACTAGAGAGGAAGGGTTACTATAGAGGAAGAGTTACTATAGAGGAAGAGTTACTATAGGGTAAGAGTTACTAGAGAGGAAGGGTTACTATAGAGGAAGAGTTACTATAGAGGAAGAGTCACTATAGAGGAAGAGTTACTATAGAGGAAGGGTTACTATAGAGGAAGGGTTACTATAGAGGAAGAGTTACTATAGAGGAAAGGTTACTATAGAGGAAGAGTCACTATAGAGGAAGAGTTACTATAGAGGAAGGGTCACTATAGAGGAAGGGTTACTATAGAGGAAGAGTTACTATAAGGGAGGAGTTACTATAGAGGAAGGGTTACTATAGAGGAAGGGTTACTATAGAAGAAGAGTCACTATAGAGGAAGAGTCACTATAGAGGAAGGGTTACTATAGAGAAAGAGTCACTATAGAGGAAGGGTTATTATAAAGGAAGAGTTACTATAGAGGAAGAGTTACTATAAGGGAGGAGTTACTATAGAGGAAGGGTTACTATAGAGGAAGAGTTACTATAGAGGAAGGGTTACTATAGAGGAAGAGTCACTATAGAGGAAGAGTTACTATAGAGTAAGAGTTACTATAGAGGAAGGGTTACTATAGAGGAAGAGTTACTATAGAGGAAGGGTTACTATAGAGGAAGGGTTACTATAGAGGAAGAGTTACTATAGAGGAAGGGTTACTATAGAGGAAGGGTTACTATAGAGGAAGAGTTACTATAGAGGAAGGGTTACTATAAGGGAGGAGTTACTATAGAAGAAGGGTTACTATAGAGGAAGAGTTACTATAGAGGAAGAGTCACTATAGAGGAAGGGTTACTATAGAGGAAGAGTTACTATAGAGGAAGAGTCACTATAGAGGAAGGGTTACTATAGAGGAAGAGTTACTATAGAGTAAGAGTTACTATAGAGGAAGGGTTACTATAGAGGAAGAGTTACTATAGAGGAAGGGTTACTATAAGGGAGGAGTTACTATAGAAGAAGGGTTACTATAGAGGAAGAGTTACTATAGAGGAAGAGTTACTATAGAGGAAGAGTTACTATAGAGGCATGGATACTCAAATTACTCATGTAATTTGAATGCATTCTTTAACTATGTGCAATATTGTATCGGCTTTGCCTTTTGTATGTTACTTTTTTATGTGGGACTATTTCTGTAATAAATACTTTACTGTATTTACATTTGTCAATTTTATCGGCCAATTGTACCTCACACCTCATTCAAAGTCCCAAGGGCGACATCCATGTTTCTATTATATTAGGGATGGAGGTGTGTTACTGGTGTGTTACTGGTGTGTTACTGGTGACACTTGACCTCTTTTTTTTTTTTTTTTTTGAGTTACTATAAAGGAAGGGTCACTATAGAGGAAGAGTTACCATGGGGGAAGGGTTACTATAGAGGAAGGGTTACTATGGGGGAAGGGTTACTATAGAGGAAGAGTTACTATAGGGGAAGGATTACTATGGAGGAAGAGTTACTATAGGGGAAGGATTACTATGGGGGAAGGGTTACTATAGAGGAAGGGTTACTATAGAGGAAGAGTTACTATAGGGGAAGGATTACTATGGAGGAAGGGTTACTATAGGGGATGAGTTACTATAGAGGAAGAGTTACTATAGGGGATGAGTTACTATAGAGGAAGAGTTACTATAGGGGAAGAGTTACTATAGAGGAAGAGTTACTATAGGGGAAGAGTTACTATAGGGCAGTGATGGTGAACCTTGGCACCCCAGATGTTTTGGAACTACCCATAATGCTCAACTACACTGCAGAGTGCATGAGCTTCATGGGAAATGTAGTTCCAAAACATCTGGGGTGCCAAGGTTCACCATCACTGCTATAGGGGAAGAGTCACTATAGGGAAGGGTTACTCCACCAACATGTGACATTTGTATGACCTATGGGAGTTAAAAAAAAAAAAAAAAAAAGTTACACCCACTTCTGCATTACTTTTAGTACAGCCCTGGTACATGGAATGCCGAGTCTCTATGAATGTTCCATAGACAGGTATAAAGATCTGCAGACTTCATGGCAACAAACACAATCTGTATTCTTCTCATAGAGCCGGTATTTATTTTGTTTCTGTACTTTTTCAGTAAATATCAGAAGTCATCATCCGGAAAAGAGAACCTGTCTGCCCAGCAACTGGAGAACATCAAGGAAATATTATCCAGGAACTTGTACCGGATCAGGAAAACGGTGAGCGAGTCCAAATGTCATTATCTTCAGGGAGGAGAAAACTTACCCGAAGGTAACAAGCCCGGATCACACTGTTCCCGGGGGGGATGTTGGTCCCGGTGTGGAGATCATTCAGAATTCAGTGACAGGAGCATTTGACTGGCGCCAAGCAGGTTTTTCAATCCCAAGCCCATCTACATGGGCGCTTTAAAAGATGCTACAGTAATCAGTGAATGGATTGTACATGTTTGCATTTAAGAGAAGCATTTGTGTTACTTCACATGGAATTAAACACTGCTTGTAACATTGAGGAGGCTTTGTGGACATCCTGGGCTTTTTTGTTCCTTGTAGTAGTTTGTGTCTCTGCCCCTCCCACAATGGAGAGATTTCCCCCAGTAGTTTGTGTCTCTGCCCCTCCCACAATGGTGAGATTTCCCCCAGGAGTTTGTGTCTCTGCCCCTCCCACAATGGTGAGATTTCCTGCAGTAGTTTGTGTCTCTGCCCCTCCCACAATGGTGAGATTTTCCTGCAGTATATTGTGTCTCTGCCCCTCCCAAAATGGGGAGATTTCCCCCCTGTAGTTTGTGTCTCTGCCCCTCCCACAATGGGGAGATTTCCCCCCTGTAGTTTGTGTCTCTGCCCCTCCCACAATGAGGAGATTTCCCCCCTGTAGTTTGTGTCTCTGCCCCTCCCACAATGGGGAGATTTCCCCCAGTGGTTGCCCAAAGCTGGGAATTCCTGCAGGGAGATAAGTACAAGACTCAAGTTTGTGATAACACCATATTGTATGTGACTGAAATCAAAGGTTTGGGTGGAGTTTTATAACATAATTTCTTGAAGTTTTATCTTCTCCTGTCATTTATCCTCTGAACAGACTCCATCGTACAGCAGACACACTCTGACTGCGGACCCCGGGGCCCAACAAGCTAAAGAGATCCTGATCCGGAGACATCAGAGCCTGCGAGTCACTCTCAGCAAGTACGAGCAAACGTACAGGAAGCAGGTACTCCGCCCCCGCTTACTGTATCTCTACCAATCAGAAACAGGACCTCAGGGGAGGGTCCCTTCAAACTCACTAAACCCACCCCCAAATATATACCAACCCCAACCCCACATATATACCAATCCCTCCCCCTACTTATATACCAATCCGACCCCCACATATATACCAATCCCTTCCCCTATTTATATACCAATCCCACCCCCTACTTATATACCAACCCCACCCCCACATATATACCAATCCCTCCCCCTACTTATATACCAATCCCACCTCCACATATATACCAATCCCATCCCCACCCCCACATATATACCAATCCCTCCCCCTACTTATATACCAATCCCACCTCCACATATATACCAATCCCATCCCCACCCCCACATATATACCAATCCCTCCCCCTACTTATATACCAACCCCACCCCCACATATATACCAATCCCCCCCTACTTATATACCAATCCCACCCCCAAATATATACCAACCCCACCTCCACATATATACCAATCCCTCCCTACTTATATACCAATCCCACCCCCAAATATATACCAACCCCCCCCTACTTATATACCAATCCCACCCCCAAATATATACCAACCCCCCCCTACATATATACCAATCCCACCCCCAAATATATACCAATCCCTCCCTACTTATATACCAATCCCACCCCCAAATATATACCAACCTCACCTCTACATATATACCAATCCCTCCTCCTACTTATATACCAATCCCACCCCCAAATATATACCAATCCCTCCCTACTTATATACCAATCCCACCCCCAAATATATACCAACCTCACCTCCACATATATACCAATCCCTCCCCCTACTTATATACCAATCCCACCCCCAAATATATACCAACCTCACCTCTACATATATACCAATCCCTCCTCCTACTTATATACCAATCCCACCCCCAAATATATACCAATCCCTCCCTACTTATATACCAATCCCACCCCCAAATATATACCAACCTCACCTCCACATATATACCAATCCCTCCCCCCACATATATACCAATCCCACCTCCACATATATGCTAATCCCTCCCCCTACTTATATACCAATCCCTCCCCCTACTTATATACCAATCCCTCCCCCTACTTATATACTAAGCCCACCCCCACTTATATACCAATCCCTCCGCCACATACAGTATCTGACAAAAGTAAGTACACCCCTCAGTGACATTTGTGTAAATCTTTTCTTCTATCTTTTCATGTGACAACACTGAAGAATTGACACTTGTCTACAATGTAAAGTAGTGAGTGTACAGCTTGTATAACAGTGTAAATTTGCTGTCCCCTCAAAATAACTCAACACACAGCCATTAATGTCTAAACCGCTGGCATCAAAAGTCAGTACACCCCTAAGTGAAAATCTCCAAATTGGGCCCAAAGTGTCAATATTTTGTGTGGTCACCATTATTTTCCAGCACTGCCTTAACCCTCTTGGGCATGGAGGTCACCAGAGCTTCACAGGTTGTCACTGGAGTCCTCTTCCCCTCCTCCATGATGACATCACAGAGCTGGTGGATGTTAGAGACCTTGCGCTCCTCCACCTTCTGTTTGAGGATGTCCCACAGATGATCAATAGGGTTTAGGTCTGGAGACATGCTTGGCCAGTCCATCACCTTTACCCTCAGCTTCTTTAGCAAGGCAGTGGTGGTCTTGGAGATGTGTTTGGGGTGGTTATCATGTTGGAATACTGCCCTGCGGTCCAGTCTCTGAAGGGAGGGGATCATGCTCTGCTTCAGTATGTCACAGTACATGTTGGCATTCATGGTTCCCTCAATGATCTGTAGCTCCCCAGTGCCGGCAGCACTCATGCAGCCCCAGACCATGACACTCCCACCACCATGCTTGACTGTAGACAAGACACACTTGTCTTTGTCCTCCTCACCTGGTTGCCCCCACACACGCTTGTCACCATCTGAACCAAATAAGTTTATCTTGGTCTCATCAGACCACAGGACATGGTTCCAGTAATCCATGTCCTTAGTCTGCTTGTCTTCAGCAAACTGTTTGTGGACTTTCTTGTACATCATCTTTAGAAGAGGCTTCCTTCTGGGATGACAGCCATGCAGACCAATTTGATGCAGTGTGTGGCGTATGGTCTGAGCACTGACAGGCTGACCCCCCACCCCTACAACCTCTGCAGCAATGCTGGCAGCACTCATACGTCTATTTCCCCAAGACAACCTCTGGATATGACGCTGAGCACGTGACCTCAACTTCTTTGGTGGACCATGGCGAGGCCTGTTCTGAGTGGAACCTGTCCTGTTATACCGCTGTATGGTCTTGGCCACCGTGCTGCAGCTCAGTTTCAGGGTCTTGGCAATCTTCTTATAGCCTAGGCCATCTTTATGTAGAGCAACAAATCTTTTTTTCAGATCCTCAGAGAGTTCTTTGCCATGAGGTGCCATGTTGTACTTCCAGTGACCAGTATGAGAGAGTGAGAGCGATAACACCAAATTTAACACACCTGCTCCCCATTCACACCTGAGACCTTGTAACACTAACGAGTCACATGACACCGGGGAGGGAAAATGGCTAATTGGGCCCAATTTGGAGATTTTCACTTAGGGGTGTACTGACTTTTGTTGCCAGCGGTTTAGACATTAATGGCTGTGTGTTGAGTTATTTTGAGGGGACAGCAAATTTACAAAATGATGTGAGGGGGGAGGGTGTTTAGGGGAGATCGGACATTACATTGTACACTTCAGCTATTAGTAACGAATAATAAAAAGAATGTTTTCTCACATGTGTTTTATCTTTTCTCCACTAGATGGTGACACAACACCATATTTCTACGAATGTAAAAAAGTAATTAGGAGTGCAATTAATTGCTTTTTACTTTTTTAAAACACACCTGATGCCCGGATTGGTGGAAGGGTGCTGCAGTCTTTCCAATTTCATTTGATTTTGTGTTCACATGGCGCAGATTTGGGTTTATATATTTCTACGAACGTTCTTTTATTTTTATTTTTCATCTACCTGTTGGAGGTACGGATCCTACAGAGTACAGCTTCCACCAGTGCCGGTGCACCAAGGACCTCACACATCGCCTGTCACCATCAATGTAATCCAGGCACTGGATGGGGCACTTTGGTTAGAAGTCAGTTAACACGCCAGATGATCAGAGACTGCAGACATAATACAGGAGATGATCAGAGACTGCAGACATAATACAGGAGATGATCAGAGACTGCAGACATGATACAGGAGATGATCAGAGACTGCAGACATAGTACAGGAGATGATCAGAGACTGCAGACATAATACAGGAGATGATCAGAGACTGCAGACATAATACAGGAGATGATCAGAGACTGCAGACATAATACAGGAGATAATCAGAGACTGCAGACATAGTACAGGAGATGATCAGAGACTGCAGACATAGTACAGGAGATGATCAGAGACTGCAGACATAATACAGGAGATGATCAGAGACTGCAGACATAATACAGGAGATGATCAGAGACTGCAGACATGATACAGGAGATGATCAGAGACTGCAGACATAGTACAGGAGATGATCAGAGACTGCAGACATAATACAGGAGATGATCAGAGACTGCAGACATAATACAGGAGATGATCAGAGACTGCAGACATAATACAGGAGATGATCAGAGACTGCAGACATAGTACAGGAGAAAAGCAGGTTCAGGTCCCCCTGACTTCAGCTTAGGCAGCAGAGATCTGAGGGCTTTTAAAGTTTTTTTGAAATGCCCCGCCCATGTAGGAAGAAAAGTGAATTAAATGTTCTTCTCTTTCATTAAATAAGAATGCAAAAACAGCCTTAGTGTGACCTGTAACCTGGGGGTGGGGGTGGGGGCGGGGTATACTGAGCATGTGCAGATGTTGGTGTGTGAATATGGCGGGGTACGAGCCGCGCCCACACACGGTCCTCGGAGTGGAGGTCCGGATGATAAATATTGGACATGTGATATCCAACTGCAGAGTGTGAGGTTTATTTTGAAGGAAGATACTGACATTCCTGCTCCTTAGTGCCCCCTAGAGGAAGAAAAGACACACAAGTTGTATTATTTGGATATTTGTAGCACATGGCAGACTGTGACCGCGCTGTCCACATCATCGACCATCTGAATACAAAGTTCCAGTGATTGCCATCCCAGGATCCAAAAGTACCACCTATCCGGGATCTCGTCTTTTTGTAAATCGGACCCATCGGGGTGTAATTTAAAATCACTATCACTGGCCGAATTGCTTTGCTAATTATTATTATTTTTTTTTTTTTAATTACACCTCGATGTTTGTGGCAATGTGATCACCAAGAAGAACTCTTTCTGCTTTTTTATTTAATACAAGTTTTTTTTTTTGTTCTTTTTTTTGTTCTTTTTTTTTTGTCATTTTTAGAGTGTTGACTCGGCTTTGCTGCTCGGTGTGCCACGGAAAAAAACAAAACTATTCCGTTCATTATCTGGTGAGTCCAGAGATCTGCAGAGGGCTGCAAACGGTGGAGTTCCTTTTTAATGAAATCAGTGAGAAGTAGCTAGGAGGACACAGGAGGAATCAGATCATAGAGGAGGACACAGGAGGATCAGATCATAGAGGAGGACACAGGAGGAATCAGATCATAGAGAAGGATGACGGGAGGATCAGATCATAGAGGTGTATGACGGGAGGATCAGATCATAGAGGAGGATGACGGGAGGATCAGATCATAGAGGTGTATGAAGGGACGATCAGATCATAGAGGTGCATGACGGGAGGATAAGATCATAGAGGAGGACACAGGAGGATCAGATCATAGAGGAGGATGACGGGAGGATCAGATCATAGAGGAGGATGACGGGAGGATTAGATCATAGAGGAGGATGACGGGAGGATCAGATCATAGAGGTGTATGAAGGGAGGATCAGATCATAGAGGTGTATGAAGGGAGGATCAGATCATAGAGGTGTATGAAGGGAGGATCAGATCATAGAGGTGTATGAAGGGAGGATCAGATCATAGAGGAGGACACAGGAGGAATCAGATCATAGAGAAGGATGACGGGAGGATCAGATCATAGAGGTGTATGAAGGGAGGATAAGATCATAGAGGAGGATGACGGGAGGATAAGATCATAGAGGAGGACACAGGAGGATCAGATCATAGAGGAGGATGACGGGAGGATTAGATCATAGAGGAGGATGACGAGAGGATCAGATCATAGAGGAGGATGACGGGAGGATCAGATCATAGAGGAGGATGATGGGAGGATCAGATCATAGAGGAGGATGACGGGAGGATTAGATCATAGAGGAGGATGTCGGGAGGATCAGATCATAGAGGAGGATGACGGGAGGATCAGATCATAGAGGAGGATGACGGAAGGATCAGATCATAGAGGTGTATGACGGGAGGATCAGATCATAGAGGAGGATGACGGGAGGATCAGATCATAGAGGTGTATGAAGGGAGGATCAGATCATAGAGGAGGACACAGGAGGATCAGATCATAGAGGTGTATGATGGGAGGATCAGATCATAGAGGTGTATGATGGGAGGATCAGATCATAGAGGTGTATGATGGGAGGATCAGATCATAGAGGTGTATGACGGGAGGATCAGATCATAGTGGAGGATGACAAGAGGATCAGATCATAGAGGATGATAAGAGGATCAGATCATAGAGGTGTTTAACGGGAGGATCAGATCATAGAGGTGTATGAAGGGAGGATTAGATCATAGAGGTGTGTGACGGGAGGATCAGATCATAGAGGTGTGTGACGGGAGGATCAGATCATAGAGGTGTTTGACGGGAGGATCAGATCATAGAGATGTATGAAGGGAGGAACAGATCATAGAGGTGTATGACGGGAGGATCAGATCATAGAGGAGGATGACGGGAGGATTAGATCATAGAGGTGTATGAAGGGAGGAACAGATCATAGAGGTGTATCAAGGGAGGATCAGATCATAGAGGAGGATGACGTGAGGATCAGATCATAGAGGAGGATGATGGGAGGATCAGATCATAGAGGAGGATGACGGGAGGATCAGATCGTAGAGGTGTGTGTTGGGAGGATCAGATCATAGAGGAGGATGACGGGAGGATCAGATCATAGAGGTGTATGACGGGAGGATTAGATCATAGAGGTGTGTGACGGGAGGATAAGATCATAGAGGTGTATGATGGGAGGATTAGATCATAGAGGTGTATGAAGGGAGGATCAGATCATAGAGGAGGATGACGGGAGGATTAGATCATAGAGGTGTATGAAGGGAGGAACAGATCACAGAGGAGGATGACGGGAGGATAAGATCATAGAGGTGTATGATGGAAGGATCAGATTATAGAAGTGTATGACAGGAGGATCAGATCATAGAGGAGGATGAGGGGAGGATCAGATCATAGAGGTGTATGACGGGAGGATCAGAACATAGAGGTGTATGACGAGAGGATCAGATCATAGAGGTGTATGACGGGAGGATCAGATCATAGAGGATGATAAGAGGATCAGATCATAGAGGTGTGTGACAGGAGGATCAGATCATAGAGGTGTGTGACGGGAGGATCAGATCATAGAGGAGGACACAGGAGGAACAGATCATAGAGGTGTATGACGGGAGGATCAGATCATAGAGGTGTATGAAGGGAGGAACAGATCATAGAGGTGTATGACGGGAGGATTAGATCATAGAGGTGTATGACGGGAGGATCAGATCATAGAGGATGACGGGAGGATCAGATCATAGAGGTGTATGACGGGAGGATTAGATCATAGAGGATGACGGGAGGCTCAGATCATAGAGGTGTATGACGGGAGGATTAGATCATAGAGGATGACGGGAGGATCAGATCATAGAGGTGTATGACGGGAGGATTAGATCATAGAGGATGACGGGAGGCTCAGATCATAGAGGTGTATGACGGGAGTGTAACGAGCCCCTTGCTCGCTCGGTTACACTCTCCCGACACTCCTCTGCAGCTATTGAATCAGATTGCAACGTCTGATGGTTCGGTCATCCAATGCTCCAGGTTAAGAACTACAGCTCTGTGCCGTTCTAACCCAGTTGTGATAGCTCAGAACAAACACCAGGCAGGCTGTATGTAAGTTCAAACAGGAATCTCTCTTTATTGCAAAATACAGGCTTTTATACACTCAAAGTGTAGGTGCAGACCTCCTGCTCATATTACTCTAACAATACAGCTGTAACCTAATTAACCTAATTAACATGAGCTAATTAACTAATCCCTTTAGACAGCCTGGATGACTTAGACATGACCGTTAGGCCAGACTGGCCGTCTTGTAGTTCAGAAAATCCAATCAACATGATCACAATCAACATAGACTCTTCTTCACACAATAGCAGAGTTAATTAACACAAATAACAATGGGGATCTAATGACTCTTAGATCCCATAGTAGACTTATTTACAATACACATTTTAGCAGACAATAGACAGACAGGTGTTGGAATTTACATCAGCATCTCCTAACAGTATCTGTCCCAGCATTATGAATCAGCCACCATTCTAATATGGCAAATCCAGGGTCCCCAGACATACAGCTCACAAAGAGCACCGTTCCCCCAAATGCAAGGGCCCCCGATCGATCGGCAAGAGGCTAGCATACAGTCCCCTCCAAAAGTCTCTTTCCCGGCTAGGTCTGTCACAGGGAGGATCAGATCATAGAGGAGGATGACGGGAGGATCAGATCATAGAGGTGTATGACGAGAGGATTAGATCATAGAGGATGACGGGAGGCTCAGATCATAGAGGTTTATGAGGGGAAGATTAGATCATAGAGGTGTATGACGGGAGGCTCAGATCATAGAGGTGTATGACGGGAGGATTAGATCATAGAGGAGGATGATGGGAGGATCAGATCATAGAGGTGTGTGACGGGAGGATCAGATCATAGAGGAGGATGACGGGAGGATCAGATCATAGAGGTGTATGACGGGAGGATTAGATCATAGAGGTGTATGAAGGGAGGATCAGATCATAGAGGTGTATGAAGGGAGGATCAGATCATAGAGGAGGATGAAGGGAGGATCAGATCATAGAGGTGTATGACGGGAGGATCAGATCATAGAGGAGGATGACAGGAGGATCAGATCATAGAGGTGTATGACGGGAGGGTCAGATCATAGAGGTGTATGACGGGAGGATCAGATCATAGAGGAGGATGACGGGAGGATCAGATCATAGAGGTGTATGACGGGAGGATCAGATCATAGAGGAGGATGACGGGAGGATCAGATCATAGAGGAGGATGACGGGAGGATCAGATCATAGAGGTGTATGAAGGGAGGATCAGATCATAGAGGTGTATGAAGGGAGGATCAGATCATAGAGGAGCTGACATTGTATCTTCTGATTGGCAGTTGGCGCTCCGGACACTCCGGTGAAATACTCCAGAAGGAACCTAGACGGTGGCGGTGTGACTTTGCCTTGTGAGAAGTCGGAGGAGACGATCGAGGAGGAGGATTGAAGCTCCTGGCAGATCATCTGCAGAAATCCCAGCAATATCCTGAAGCTTAGCCGCCGACTCCCAGACCTGTAGAGAGGCTTGTAGATGCCGAAGTCCAAATGGTGGATAATCACAGCACAATGTCTGCCACATGGAGGGATATCCCCTGCAGGGGCCCCAGGGACCTTAGGAGACCCTCCACCCATCCCCCAACCTGAAGAGCGCAATCACAGCATGTTCATTAAAGAGGACCTGTCCTATACACACTCAGCCTGTAAAGAGGACCTGTCCTATACACACTCAGCCTGTACATTAAAGAGGACCTGTCCTGTACAAACTCAGCCTGTGCATTTAAGAGGACCTGTCCTATACACACTCAGCCTGTAAAGAGGACCTGTCCTATACACACTCAGCCTGTAAAGAGGACCTGTCCTATACACACTCATCCTGTACATTAAAGAGGACCTGTCCTATACACACTCAGCCTGTAAAGAGGACCTGTCCTATACACACTCAGCCTGTAAAGAGGACCTGTCCTATACAAACTTAGCCTGTACATTAAAGAGGACCTGTCCTGTACACACTCAGCCTGTTCATTAAAGAGGACCTGTCCTATACACACTCATCCTGTACATTAAAGAGGACCTGTCCTATACACACTCATCCTGTACATTAAAGAGGACCTGTCCTGTACACACTCAGCCTGTTCATTAAAGAGGACCTGTCCTATACACACTCATCCTGTACATTAAAGAGGACCTGTCCTATACACACTCAGCCTGTAAAGAGGACCTGTCCTATACACACTCATCCTGTACATTAAAGAGGACCTGTCCTATACACACTCAGCCTGTAAAGAGGACCTGTCCTATACACACTCAGCCTGTAAAGAGGACCTGTCCTATACACACTCAGCCTGTAAAGAGGACCTGTCCTATACACACTTATCCTGTAAAGAGGACCTGTCCTATACACACTCATCCTGTAAAGAGGACCTGTCCTATACAAACTTAGCCTGTACATTAAAGAGGACCTGTCCTATACATACTCATCCTGTCCATTAAAGAGGACCTGTCCTATCCACACTCATCCTGTCCATTAAAGAGGACCTGTCCTATACACACTCATCCTGTCCATTAAAGAGGACCTGTCCTATACACACTCATCCTGTCCATTAAAGAGGACCGGTCCTATACACACTCATCCTGTAAAGAGGGTCTGTCCTATACACACTCAGACCTGTCCTCTTTAATGTACAGGCTGGCTGTACAGGTGAGAGCGGCTAGCCATGACCACTGAGCCCGTCCACTTCAATGACAGGTTGCTGGCACCTGCAGTTATTTGTGGCAGTTCGCACATCCGGTGATTACATGTGGTCATCACTGCTGGACACACAGAAAAGTGCAGATAATCGCTGGCTCTACAAACAGCCACAAATAGCTGCGTCCGCCGCCAGCCTGTCATTGAAGTGTCTGGGCTCAGGGGTCGCAGCTAGCCACTCACACCTGTCAAAAACATCAGCTGGAATCAGCAGATTTCTCCCGCTGCCATTTTCACCGTGGCAGAACACCTGTGTGCATGTAGCCTGAAAGAAGCTGTCATTATCAACTTGGTTTTACAGGTGGAGGAGTCCCGGCTGTCATCCTTATTCCTTGGTGAGTTAGGGGCTTCGGACAAGCATGCAGCCAGTGAAATGTAAAGACATTTAATTTGCATGTGCTTCCCAGTGACTCGCTCCAGTAGTGCAGTGCCTTGAAAAAGTATTCATACCCCTTGAAATTCCCCACATTTTGTCATGTTACAACCAAAAACGTAAATGTATTTTATTGGGATTTTATGTGATAGACCAACACAAAGTGTCACATAATTGTGAAGTGGAAGGAAAATGATAAATGATACAAATAAATATGTGAAAAGTGTGGGGGAGGGGCATTTGTATGGCGCCCCCCGGAGTCAATACTTTTTAGAACCCCCTTTCTCTACAAGTCTTTTTGGGGATGTCTCTACCAGCTTTGCACATCTAGAGAGGACATTTCTGCCCATTCTTCTTTGTAAAATATCTCAAGCTCTGTCAGATTGGATGGAGAGCGTCTGTGAACAGCAATTTTCAAGTCTTGCCACAGATTCTCAATGTGATTTAGGTCTGGACTGTGACTGGGCCATTCTAACACATGAATATGCTTTGATCTAAACCATTCCATTGTAGCTCTGGCTGGATGTTTCGGGTTGTTGTCCTGCTGGAAGGTGAACCTCATCCCCAGTCTCAAGTCTTTTGTAGACTCTAACAGGTTTTCTTCTAAGATTGTCCTGTATTTGTCTCCATCCATCTTCCCATCAACTCTGACCAGCTTCCCTGTCCCTGCTGAAGAAAACCATCCCCACCACATGATGCTGCCACCACCATGTTTCACGGTGGGGATGGTGTGTTCAGGGTGATGTGCAGTGTTAGTTTTCCTCCACACAGCTTTTTGCTTTTAGGCCATAAAGTTGAATTTTGGTCTCCTCTGACCAGATCACCTTCTTCCACATGTTTGCTGTGTCCCCCACATGGCTTCTCACAAACTACTAACAGGACTTCTTATGACTTTCTTTCACCAATGTCTTTCTTCTTGTCACTCTTCCATAAAGGGCAGATTTGTGGAGAACACGACTAATAGTTGTCCTGTGGACAGATTCTCCCACCTGAGCTGTGGATCTCTGCAGCTCCTCCAGAGTTACCATGGACCTCTTGGCTCTTCTCTGATGAATGCTCTCCTTGCCCGGCCGGTCAGTTTAGGTGGACGGCCATGTCTTGGTAGGTTTGCAGTTGTGCCATACTCTTTCCATTTTCCGATGATGGATTGAACAGAGCTCCGTGAGATGTTCAAAGCTTGGGAGATTTTTTTTATAACCTAACCCTGCTTTATACTTCTCCACAACTTTATCCCTGACCTGTCTGGTGTGTTCCTTGGCCTTCATGATGCTGTTTGTTCACTAAGGTTCTCTAACAAACCTCTGAGGGCTTCACAGAACAGCTGTATTTATACTGAGATTACATTACACACAGGTGGACTCTATTTACTAATTAGGTGACTTCTGAAGGCCATTGGTTCCCCTAGATTTTAGTTAGGGGTATCAGAGTAAAGGGGGCTGAATACAAATGCCCCCCCCCCCCCCACTTTTCACATATTTATTTGTATCATTTATCATTTTCCTTCCACTTCACAATTATGTGACACTTTGTGTTGGTCTATCACATAAAATCCCAATAAAATACATTTACGTTTTTTGGTTGTAACATGACAAAATGTGGGAAATTTCAAGGGGTATGAATACTTTTTCCAGGCACTGTATATCTGAGGATGAAGATGACAGCCCCGGAACCAGCACCTTTCAAAAACAAGTCTGTAAAGGAAACTCCCATAATGCTTTTAGAGCAGCTCTGATCTCAGGAATAAAAGTGAACACCTCATTTGTGGCTGAGTCTGGGCGCTGGACCCGTGTGTGAACACCGAGGCGAGGATTGGGTGGACTGATCGTTTTTGTGATGATATTATTTCTAACATGACCCGGCAGGTGGGAGGCCGGGGTCGTATTGAGGGGCAGAAGAGCAACGATTGCCCGCAAAGTACCAGAACAACTCGATTTCAGGTTACTGATACTTAACCCCAACAGAAATCAGAGTCACATTGGGGGGAGATTTACTAAAATTGGAGCACATAGGCTCTGGTGCAGCTGTGCGTGGGAGCCAATCAGCTTCCAGGTTTTATTGTCAAGGCTTAATCGAACAAACTGAAATTAGAAGCTGATTGGCTCCCATGCACAGCTGTAGTTTCAGTAAATCTCCCCCATTGCGTGTGATTTGCTCCTTTAAGGATCCTTACTATCGATTTGATCCGTTATTGCTGAAATTTTATTTGCTTATATTTCTCCTTCCCTGATCCCCCCAACCAACATGCTAATGGAATTTTTTTTAATAAAGCTTTTCCCATTTACATTACATTCCTTGTTTTAGTGATGTCATAACCGTGTCTCTGTGCTTCTCTGTGCAATGCAGGGGGATCATGGCTGGTGGGAGGGGCTGTACATAGCTTCATGAAAACTTGTGAACCAAGGAAATATGTGTGAGCCGCTCAGGCTGTATGGGAATCAAGTCTCGTATCAACTGATGTGAGTGCTGGCCGGGAAGGGAGCTCGTCTATGCTCCAGGCAATGTTAGAAAGTAAGTAAGTGTCCACGAGTAAGCTCTGGTGGGCAAAGTGAAACGCGTCGGTCGGGGGCGTGGCCTGGCTGGGGTTCAGGCTGTGACGCCCATTCACTATCATAGAGCAGGACTTGATGTGCGGCTTATGGGACACCCAGTCACAGCACCCTGCCTCAGTACTCCTAGCTATAGCCTGCTGTGTACAGCATAGCCAAGGTTGGGACTGGGGGGGGGGGTAGGAGGGGCAGTCGCCCTGGGCACCATCACACTGGAAGGGGGCACCATGCAGCAAGCTGTGCTGTGCTCACCACATGCACATGTCAAAACAGCACAACCTGCTCAGACAACTACTGCCATTAACACTGCGCTCCAACACGCCCACTCTCCACACACCGCGCATGCACAACCATCTCCCAGCTGTTAGAAGGAAAGCGATTAGCCACACATGTGCAGTGTACACTAAATGCCAATCATTAGCAGTCAGAGCAAGTCGGAGAAGAACAGGTGCAGGGCGGGACACCAATTCCACATGTTGAGTTAATACGGAGGGGTGGGGGAGGGGGTTAGTTCTGCATCCTATCTTTGGGTTCTAGACCAAACTGTCCAAGTTTTGAGCATAGTATATACAGTATATTACCATACAGACATATTCTTTGTCTGTAGTAACCCCAGTGACTCCTGTGTTTCCAGTGACATCTGAGTCTCCAGCTACCCCAGTACCCTCGTGCCTCAGTGGCTCCTTTGTCTTTGGGGAGCCTCGTGCACTTCTGTGCCTCCAGTGACTCTCTTGTCTCTAGTGACCCCTTTGACTCTTGTATCTCCAGTGACTTCTGTGTCTCCAGCTACCCCAGTGACCCGTGTTTCCAGTGACTTCTGTGTCCTCCTGTGTCTCTGGTGACCCCACTGACTTCTGTGTCTCCAGCTACCTGTGACCCCTGTGTTTCCAGTGACTCCTGTGTCTCTGGTGACCCCACTGACTCCTGTGTCTCCAGCTACCTGTGACCCCTGTGTTTCCAGTGACTCCTGTGTCTCTAGTGACCCTGCTGACTCCTGTGTCTCTAGCTACCCCAGTGACCCTGTGTGGTGCTGTGCCTCACTGACTCCTGCGTGTCTAGTGACCCTATTGACTATAATCCCCCCCTAAGCATCTGTGATTCCTGTGTCTTTGGTGCCCCTTGTGTGCTTCTGCGTCTCTAATGTACCCGTTGACCATGACTTCTTTGTCTGTAGTAACCCCAGTGACTCCTGTATTTCCAGTGACATCTGTGTCTTCAGCTACCCCAGTACCCTCGTGACTCAGTGGCTCCTTTGTCTTTGGGGAGCCTCGTGCACCTCTGTGCCTCCAGTGACTCTCTTGTCTCTAGTGACCCCTTTGAACCTTGTATCTCCAGTGATATCTGTGTGTCCGTCTACCCTGGTGACTCCTGTGTGTTCCTGTACCTCCAATGACTCCTGTGTCTCTAGCTACCCCAGTGACTCCTGTGCTTCCAGTGACTCTTATCCTATGTACTTCTGTGTCTCTAGTGACCCTGCTGACTCCTGTGTTCCAGCTGCACCAGTGACCCTGTGTCTCAGTGACTCCTACATCTCTAGTGGTCCCCACTGGCTCCTGTGTCTCCAATGACCCTGATAGGCTGCGCTGATGGGCACTGATGAGGCTGCATCGATGGGCACTGTTAGGCTGAATTGATGGGCACTGATATGGTGCACTGATGAGGCTGCACTGATGGGTACTGATGAGTTGGCATTGATAGGCTGCATTGATGGGCACTGCTGAGGCTGCACTGATGGGCACTGATAGGCTGCATTGATGGGCACTGATATGGTGCACTGATGAGGCTGCACTGATGGGTACTGATGAGGTGGCATTGATAGGCTTCATTGATGGGCACTGATGAGGCTGCACTGATGGGCACTAATAGGCTGCATTGATGGGCACTGATATGCTGCATTGATGAGGCTGCATTGATGGGTACTGATGAGGTGGCATTGATAGGCTTCATTGATGGGCACTGATGAGGCTGCATTGGTGGGCACTGATAGGCTGCATTGATGGACACTGATGAGGCTGCACTGATGGGCACTAATAGGTTGCATTGATGGACACTGATGAGGCTGCACTAATGGGCACTGATAGTCTGTGCTGATGGGCACTAATAGGCTTCATTGATGGGCACTGATGAGGCTGTATTGTTCAGCACTGATGGGCACTAATGTGGCGGCACTGATGAGGCTGCATTGATGGGCACTGATGAGGCTGCACTGATGGGAACTGATGAGGCTGCACTGATGAGGCGGCACTGACGGGTACTGATGAGGCAGCACTGACAGGCACTGATGAGGCTGCATTGATATGCTGCACTGATGAGGCTGCGTTGATGGGTACTGATGAGGCGGCATTGATAGGCTGCGCTGATGGGCACTGATGAGGCTATATTGTTCAGCACTGATGGGTACTAATGGGGCAGCACTGATGAGGCTGCATTGATGGGCACTGATGAGGCTGCACTGATATGCCGCACTGATGGGCACCGAGGAGGCTGCATTGATAAGGCGGCACTGACGGGTACTGATGAGGCAGCACTGACGGGCACTGATGTGGCTGCATTGATGGGCACTGGGTAACTTAACGGGTAACTTAATTCTGCATAAAACATTTAACAATGTAATTTTATGAGATCATTTAGGAGGGTGTGTATAGGGATGGAATTAGGGGCGGGGCAGGGTAGGGGTTGGGTGGGGCAACTGGCGGTAACTCTTAAGGCCTGACTAGTAGCTCAGGACTTGAACTTTTGAGCCCTGATATATATGATGAAAGGTACACTTTAACTCAATAGCCAGGCCATCAGTCAGAGTGAGGTCAGCATGGCCGCCTCCTTCCCTTTCAGTACAGATCTCCTCCGGTGATTGGTGGACGCACCCAGCTGAAGATTGCCGCAGTCATGAAAAGTTCTGTAAACTTCTATCTCAGGACTCGCCCCGCGAATCGCTCGCTCACAGAATACACTTCCCGCCGTCATTAATGAAATACGGGCGACATCACCAGCAAATGTGAAATAAATAAAAATGACTCATCGGCGCGTTGCGTCTGTGATGTCAGCCGCCGCGGCGGGCTTGTTAATGGCGTATCTCTCTAACAACGCCATAAATGATCAGAGAGTAACGAGCGTCAGGAAGATCCGAGCGAACTGTAAACACAGCAAGACTGTAAAATAAAGCGTATTGCTTATTAACACCTAATTAGCAGAAGCCTCGTTTGTTTTGTTTATGAGGGAAGCGGACGCAGCGGAAAGACGGCCTATAAGTCTGATTTATTTTATCGTTAATCTGCAGCGAGCGGCGACAAATCTGATCATTTCCTTGCGGTTTCTCCGCCGAGTTCTGAGGAAAGGGCAAAGCCGAGCCGGGACACGGATCTGGTTGCAGGTTTACCGGTCTGGCTGGCTCGACCAATGAATATCGTCCAGACCCCCCGATGTGACAATTATACACACTATGCTACCAAAAGTATTGGGACGCCTGCCTTTACACACACATGAACTTTAATGGTATCCCAGTCTTAGTCCGTAGGGTTCAATATTGAGTTGGCTCCGCCCTTTGCAGCTATAACAGCTTCAACTCTTCTGGGAAGGCCGTCCACAAGGTTTAGGAGGGTGTCTATGGGAATGTTTGACCATTCTTCCAGAAGAGCATTTGTGAGGTCAGACACTGATGTTGGATGAGAAGGCTGCTGTAGCCCATCTGCTTCAAGGTTGGGTGTGTTGTGCGTTCAGAGATGGTATTCTATACCTTGGGTGTAACGAGAGGTTATTTGAGTTACTGTAGTCTTTCTATCATCTGGAACCAGTCTGCCCATTCTCCTCTGACCTCAACAAGGCGTTTTCCTCCACACAACTGCCACTCACTGGATATTTTCTCTTTTTCCCACCATTCTCTGTAATCCCGAGAGATGGCTGTGTGTGAAAATCCCAGAAATACTCAGACCGGCCCGTCTGGCACCAACCCACGCCACATTCAAAGTCCCTTCAATCCCCTTTCTTCAACATTCTGATGCTCAGTGTAAACTTCAGCAAGTCGTCTTCACTACTTCTAGATGCCTAAATGCATTGAGTTGCTGCCATGTAATTGGCTGATTAACAATTTGTGTTACCAAGCAATTGAATAGGTGTACCTAATAAGGTGGCCGGTGAGTGTATGTTCTACTTTAGAGAGAGTGGAGTCTATCCTGAGGGTACTAATGATGACGGGAAGATGTTGCTGACACTCAGCCTAGGTTCACATTGGTACGATTTGACATGTCATCGCAAACCAAATCGGCGGCTATTACCGGCAATGGCACCGTCTGAAGCGGCACCGCACCGATTTCCAAAAGTAGTCCCTGTACTACTTTTGGCGACTTTAGGAGGCGATTTGTATAGACAGGAACCCGCACAGATGTCTGTCAAATCCCCCCCCCCCCCCCCGAAGTCGGACTGCCTTGCTGGGTTAAAATCGTGCGAGTTCGGCCACAGCAATGTGAACCTAGGCTTAATGTCGGAAGAGCTCAGCAGCCTATCGGAGAAGCAGCTTGGTACAAAGACCAAACAGACAAGAAAACGGCAATGGGAAGAGTGCATCAACCCACAGCAACCAACCAATCATTTATGATATCAATACTCACTAAAAGGGGGTCCGACCACCATAAAGGGGTACTTCATTTACTGGTGGAGTCGACTGGGCTGAAGTACTTTGTGGTTTCTTCTTTGGTGCTCCACTTGTACCAGAACTGTGAATTGGACATGGATGTGTATCAAATCAACCAATCAGTCAACATGAAAGAGCTGCTGGTGAAGTTGGCCTTATTGCCCTAGTTAGGAGACACACAGGCACATAGCATTTTTTTCATTGGTTCAAAGAAACAGTCTGAGGGTATCTTTATTTTAGGTTTTTTTGAAACTTGGTACTTGTTTGGTCAGTACTTGGTTTGCATTGAGGGAGCTTGGGACACCCCAGAACTGAATGCTTTGAGGACTCTTCTCAAGCTTGCTGAGCTATGCTAAAATGTCCCACAGAACCTATTTCTGGCAGGAGACTACGACTTTTTCTCAATGGACATAACAAAGCTGCACACAGTCACTAACTTCCAGCACCAGGGTCGTTTACTCACACCACAGGATCATCAGTTGCCTCCTTCCGTTATCCACCGGGCACTCTCCAGTGAAGGAGACACAAACTCACAGAACCATAGGACAGCTGGACATGTCTCCTCCAGCTTCCTCCTAGGACACTCTCCAGTGAGCTTCTCCAGACCCATAGGTGTATTATTGCATTAGGGCGTGCACCCCAAAGCTCAAACACACAAATGCGCAGTAGACAGTGTCAGTAGGGAAGAGATTGGTGTCAGTAGTTTTTTAAAAAAAATTATTTCATTTTGTTATTTTGTCCAATTTTTTTTTTTAATATTATTGTTTAATTATTATTATTATTATTATTATTATTATTATTATTTTTTACAATGTTAGGAGCCCCATTGAGGGGTTTTGGTAAAATTGCAGAGAAAGGGACTGAGGACAGAGATTCCCTAGTCTCTTTCTCTGTTACCTCAGCTGCCACGGGGGTAGGGGCGTTCAACAGGGGCAATCTGCGTCGCACAGGGTGATTAGGGTGTGCCCAGACACCTCCGGCACAAACTGTGTGCACTGAGGATGAGAAAAGATTCTGGACAGCCGCACTCCAAAAATTTGCCTTTATTCGTAGAAAATATGATCAAAAATACATGCCACAGCAGAACGGACAGAAGAACTGACGCGTTTCACACTATCAAACAGTGCTTAAGCAAAGCTATGATTGAGTACTGTTTGAAAGTGTGACACGCGTCAGTCTCATCCTCATTGCTATATGCATTGCCAGCACCTGTGGCTTCTAATTTAGAGGAGAGGTTCATTCCAATCTGATCTACCTGGAGCGGTGATACCCCCACACCCTGTGCGCACACCTATGTCCAGACCCAAATGAACTTGTGGACTAAGCAATTGCGATTAGGTACCCCCCCTCCCTAGCTGAAATCTCAGCTGGGACCTCGATGTCTTCTAGATGGCACCTTCAGAAGTCCCGCCCCCTGGGGCAGTGCCCCTGCAGGGGTGTCTCCTCCCTCCAGCAGGACTGGCCAGAGGAACTCTGCTGCTCTGCCTCAGGCCCCAATCTATTTATAGTCTCTTCCACCACCTCCTGGGCACAACTCCCCAGGGGTTGGCTTGAGATCCATAAATATTTAGGCTGCTTTCTCTGTTCTCCCACCCACTATAATTCTAGAACCCTCTAGAAGACAGGGGGAAGTAATCAGAGCAGCAGCCTGTGGGACACTGAGCAGGCCTAAACAATCAACCCCTGCTCCATTAATTACAGAGGAGCTAAACTAGATCTACCTAACAGTCTACTCTACACTAGGAGGGTTCTACATCTAGTAAAAAGTTTTTGGATTTTGCTATTTTTTTTTTTACAGGAAAAAAACGAGGGATGAAACTATAAAATGTGAGTATATAAAGTGGCAGTGCTAATATGGTGGCAAAATTGTTTGTCTGCAGCTTACAATTAGTAAGAATTAAAGCAGAGGACCCCTTTAATGGATCTGTATTATCACAGACTGCTTAAAGCACAGGAAATAAATGCCATTGGCTCCCATGGTGCACCACACTTGGCTTTGCCGACAAGGCGCGGGATTCGTGAAGCAGACACAAAGGGCGCTGACATTCCTCCGGCCTTTCATCTGGAGAAGAATTTTCCATTCATCTGAAATGTTGATAGGCTTACAAGTCTTATTTTATTTTCTGTCCTCTGCCAGTGAAAGTTTTGGTGAATCTGTTCTGAAAATAGACCGTCTGCACGTGTGCGACGCATCCGGCAGGGCGTGTTCAGCACCATCATGGCAGCGAAGGCGAATGATGGAAGGAAATATGCGAAGTATGTAAGATTCTCAGGCCTGAGATGTTGGGGAAATTGGATCATGATGTGAGGTCACAAGTGGCGAAGACACGGAGCTGGCGTAGGATCAGCCGGGGAGGAAATGAATCACGCAAAGAGGAGCGCTCACTTCCCAGCTACATACGGATGGGGACAACGTGTGAAATTCCTCAGCTGATTGGCTGGTATGGAGGATTTTTCCACTGATGATGAAGTACATGTGTACAGCAGGATGCGGCGAAGAGCAGAGGAGGACGCCAACCGTTTCATGTCCGTTCGGCTCCCAAACCCATAATATGTTATATATACATTTATAGGGATAATTCCACTTGGAAACAAATAAATAAGATTCAGGATATATTTGTACACTTCCTGATCTTCTGAGATTGTAAAAGAAGAGACCGTTTTGTATTAAGGATTATTGAGAAAAGATGAGGTGAGGTGGTGGATGCAAACCTGTGACAAGGAGTGAGGTGGTGAACATAGACCCATGACAAGGAATCATTGGTTGTGAGGAGCTGGATGTAGACCCATGATAAGGGGTCATTGGTTGTGAGCTGGTGGATGCAGACCCATGAGAAAGGGTCATTGGTTGTGAGGCGGTAGATGTAGACCCAGGAGAAGGAGTCATTGGTTGTGAGGTGGTGGATGTAGTCCCATGTCAAGGAGTCATTGGTTGTGAGGCTCTGGATGTAGACCCATGAGAAGGGGTCATTGGTTGTGAGGTGGTGGATGCCAAGTCAAAGTCATAGAGGAATGGTCAGTAGGAGTTGAGGCCTGGAGCCAAGCCAAGATCATAGATGGGTGGTCAGTAGGATGTAGATGAAAGAGTCAAAGCCTGGAGCCGAGCCAAGATCGTAGATGGGTGGTCAGTAGATTGGAGATGACAGAGTCAAGGCCTGGAGCCAAGCCAAGGTTGTAGATAGGTAGTCAGTACGATGTAGATGAGAGAAAAGGGGCCTGGAGCCAAGCCAAGATCATAAATGGGTGGTCAGTAGAATGTAGACATAGCTCTCAACTGTCCCTGATTTCGAGGGACTGTTCCTGATTTGGAGTAAAGTCCCTCCGTCCCTCTTTCCTCCTCATTTGTCCCTCATTTGGGTCTGATCTATATAGTTGTGTATACAATGGACTTTTTTTTTCTTTCAAAAAGTGTTTCCCGGTGCTAAACCTTTGATCTAATTTCTAAATTGCTGTGTTTGTAAATTTCAAAAGCCAGCATAAAGCACTAGTAGTGGTAAAATAAAGCACTTGTGGGCTTAACTAATATTTTTTTTGTATAATTCTCCTTTAAGGGGGCATGACAGGGGTGTTTTCTATACCTACATAGTTTTGATAAAAGGTGTCCCATGTTCCCATCTCAAAAAGTTGGGAGGTATGTGTAGATGAGAAAGTCAAAGCCTGGAGCCAAGCCAAGATCGTAGATGGGTTGGTCAGTAGATAAGGGAGTCGAGGTCTGGAGCCAAGTCAAGTTCATAGAAGAATGGTCAGTAGGAGACATTGAGGCCTAGAGCCAAGCCAAGATCATAGACGGGTGGTCAGTAGGATGTAGATGAAAGAGTCAAGGCCTGGAGTCAAGGCAAGCTTGTAGAAGGGTGGTCAGTAGAATGTAGATGAAAGAGTCGAGACCTGGAGCCAAGCCAGGGTCGTAGATGGGTGGTCAGTAGGATGTAGATGAGAGAGTCGAGGCCCAGAGCCAAGCCAAGGTCATAGAGAGGTGGTCAGTAGGATGTAGATGAAGGAGTTGAGGTCTGGAGCCAAGCCAAGAATGTAGAGGGGTGGTCTGTAGGGTGTAGATGAGAGAGTCGAGGCCTGGCGCCAAGCCAAGGTCATAGAGGGGTGGTCCGTAGGATTTCCCGGTGCTAAACCTTTGATCTAATTTCTAAATTGCTGTATTTGTAAATTTCAAAAGCCAGCATAAAGCACTAGTAGTGGTAAAATAAAGCACTTGTGGACTTAACTAATATTTTTTTTGTATAATTCTCCTTTAAGGGGGCATGACAGGGGTGTTTTCTATACCTACATAGTTTTGATAAAAGGTGTCCCATGTTCCCATCTCAAAAAGTTGGGAGGTATGTGTAGATGAGAAAATCAAAGCCTGGAGCCAAGCCAAGATTGTAGATGGGTTGGTCAGTAGATAAGGAGAGTGGAGGCCTGGAGCCAAGCCAAGGTCGTAGAGGGGTGGTCAGTAGAATTTAGATGAGAAAGTCGAGGCCTGGGGCCAAGCCAAGGTCATAGAGGGGTGGTCAGTGGGAGTCGAGGCCTGGAGCCAAGCCAAGGTTGTAGAGGGGTGCTCAGTAGAATGTAAATAAAAGAGTCGAGGCCTGGAGCCAAGCCAAGGTCGTAGACAGGTGGTCAGTAGGATGTTGATGAGAGAGTTGAGGCCTGGAACCAAGTCAAGGTCCTAGAGGGGTGATCAGTAGGATGTAGATGAGAGAGTCGAGGTCTGGAGCCATGTCAAGGTCATAGAGGAATTGTCAGTAGGAGTCGAGGCCTGGAGCCAAGCCAAGATCATAGATGGGTAGTCAGTAGGATGTAGATGAAAGAGTCAAGGCCAGGAGCCAAGCCAAGGTTGTAGACGGATGGTCAGTAGGATGTTGATGAGGGAGTTGAGGCCTGGAGCCAAGTCAAGGTCCTAGAGAGGTGGTCAGTAGGATGTAGATGAGAGAGTCGAAGTCTGGAGCCAAGTAAAAGTCATAGAGGAATGGTCAGTAGGAGTTGAGGCCTGGAGCCAAGCCAAGATCATAGATGGGTGGTCAGTGGGATGTAGATGAAAGAGTCAAAGCCTGGAGCCAAGCCAAGGTTGTAGAGGGGTGGTCAGTAGAATGTAAATGACAGAGTCGAGGCCTGGAGCCAAGCCAAGGTCATAGATGGGTGGTCAGTAGGATGTAGATGAGAGAGTCGAGGCCCGGAGTCAAGCCAAGGTCATAGAGGAGTGGTCAGTAGGATGCAGATGAGAGAGTCGAGGTCTGGAGCCAAGCCAAGGTTGTAGAGGGGTGGTCCGGAAGATGTAGATGAGAGGGTCGAGGCTTGGCGCCAAGCCAAGGTCGTAGAGGGGTGGTCCATAGGATGTAGATGAGAGAGTCGAAGCCTGGCGCCAAGCCAAGGTTGTAGAGGGGTGGTCCATAGGATGTAGATGAGAGAGGCGAGGCCTGGTGCCAAGCCAAGGTCGTAGGGGGGTGGACTATAGGTTGGCTGATAACGCAGTCATCAGGAGCCAAACCTAGAGTCATATATGATTGATCAGTAGAAACAAAGTCATTAACTGAGCTGAGGTCACAACCAGGAATCAGAGATCAGAGAAATCCAGGGGCAGGCCAGAAAATCAGAATAAACACAAGATCAGGATACACAGGAGCATGGATCACGGACTAGCTGAAGGTCACCTGGCAACCATCTGCCACTACTCTTTCTCCTTCCAGTTCTGGGATTGGTTGCTCAAATGTGTGCCTGTATATTCAGATATCCACACAACATGCCTGTACGTGTCTTTGTGCAAACGAGTGTGCCCACGCAGGATACAAGCAGACGTTCCTAGGCTGCATATTGGGCAACACTCACCTCTGTTCTGGATGGCGTCCTGACAAGGAACCTCACCGGAACCTTTGTGCCCCATATGAACTTGCTTGCTTTTGTCCAGTTATGGCTCACTGCTGAGTTCCAGTGCCTCCGTCACACACATTCCAGGAGATTACAGAGAAATCGGACTGAGCGGAGTTTCTGATTTTAGCACAGCTGCAGTATTTACTGGAATGTATTGGTAAGTCACTGACTGAATTTAGATATAAAGAAAGTCTCCAACAAAATATTCATTTCAGAGTCTTCGGAAACAATTTATAATCTAGAAGAATTGAACACACAGAGACAATAAGGATCTGAAAACCGATAGGAGATGATTCCAGAGAACATTCCGGGTCATTCGCTGTCCGGGGAATAAACAACTCTCCCCCCTCGTGTGACATCCGTCTCTACATGGTGGAGAGGTGACCGCGGCTGGCAGTGTGTCGGGCGCACAATGCCGATGATTTTTGCTATAAATTTTATGGGGAGAAATGTTTTCTGGGGGAAGACTTCCATCCCGGGACAAGTACGAGTTTAATGAGAACATAACTCACCGCAACTGGGCTCCGAACGGTCCACCAGGGGCCCAATTAATGAGCGTTCACCCTCCTATATTTAATGCTCCGGCCCCTACAGGTCCAACGGGACTTTATTTATTTCCTTTATCTGTACCGTCCCCAGACTTCAGAGAACAACAAATTCTGAGAGCCATAAAAAGAAGGATGAAGACTGGAAAGTGGAGGAGCCCGGAACATCGGGAGATAGGCCTGAAGATCAGAGGGAAATCAGATGAAATGGACAAGCAACAGGGACATCGTGATTGGATGGCCAGGGGAGGGAGACCAGATCTGACCCAAGTTAGGGACTGCTTGTCTAGATATACCAAAATTACATAGAAACTTTACCTAAAACAATCACTACAATCTGTATGCAGACCAGTCGATAGTAGATTGTACAATGAGATTGCAAGGTGTGTGGCCGTCAGTCTCTGTTATTTCCCAGGGACACTATTGGTGAGATCTCTGCTCTGAGTTCACCCACTGTGCCCATTATGAGGGGTTCCCACCATCCCTGTGCTGAGTTCCTGGGTCTGTACACCCGCTGTGCCCATTATGAGGGGTTCCCACCATCCCTGTGCTGAGTTCCTGTGTCTGTACACCCGCTGTGCCCATTATGAGGGGTTCCCACCATCCCTGTGCTGAGTTCCCGGGGTCTGTAAACCCGCTGTGCTCATTATGAGAGGTTCCCACCATCCCTGTGCTGAGTTCCCGGGTCTGTACACCCGCTGTGCCCATTATGAGGGGTTCCCACCATCCCTGTGCTGAGTTCCCGGGTCTGTAAACCCGCTGTGCCCATTATGAGAGGTTCCCACCATCCCTGTGCTGAGTTGAATTTTTACACTGTTGCTTTATTTTTTTAATTATTTTAATCATTATTTATTTTTTTTTTTTTCTATTTTTACACTGTTGCTTTATTTATTTATGTATTTTAATTATTATTTATTTTATTTTTTCTATTTTTACACTGTTGCTTTATTTACTTATTTATTTATTTTAATTATTATTTATTTTATGTTTTATATTTTTACACTGTTGCTTTATTTATTTATTTTAATTACTATTTATTTTATTGTTTATATTTTTACACTGTTGCTTTATTTATTTATTTTAATTACTATTTATTTTATTTTTTATATTTTCATACTGTTGCTTTATTTATTTATTTGAATTATTATTTATTTTATGTTTTATATTTTCACACTGTTGCTTTATGTATTTATTTTTTTTATCACTTTTATTGCTGTCACAAGTAATGTAAACATCCCATGTGACAGCAATAGGCAGTGACAGGTCCTCTTTATGGCGGGATCGGGGGGTCTATAAGACACGCTCAGGTGTGAACGGAGCCTTATGCCGCGTACACACGAGCGGACTTTACGGCAGACTTTGCCCAGCGTACCGGATTTCGTCGGACAATTCGATCGTGTGTGGGCTCCAGCGGACTTTGTTTTATCAAAAGTTTGACGGACTTAGATTTGAAACATGTTTCAAATCTATCCAGTGGACTCGAGTCCGATCGAAAAGTCTGCTCATCTGTATGCTAGTTCGACGGACAAAAACCGAGGCTAGGGCAGCTATTGGCTACTGGCTATGAACTTCCTTACTTTAGTCCGGTGTACGTCATCACGTACGAATCCGTCGGACTTTGGTTGATCGTGTGTAGGCAAGTCCGTTCATTCGGAAAGTCCGTCGTAAAGTCCGTCGAAAAGTCCGCCGGGCAAAGTCTGCCGTAAAGTCCGCTCGTGTATACGCGGCATTATGCTTTTTTTTTTGGCCAACTTGTTGTTGGGTGGATTCAAATACGCAAACTGCGAATCACGGCAAAATCATGGAAAAAATGCACTGCATGCTTTTCTGCAGTTTCTCCACTGAAGTCTATTGAACCAAAAACACACATTATACTTTAAAAAAAGTCCCCGACCCCTTCCAAAAACGCGGCAGCTGAGAAAAGCAAAGATGTGAGCGCGCCCCATAGGAAACCATGATGAATGGACTGTAGTGCGTTTCTGCAAAAAGCAATAAAAATGCAATAAAAACGCACGTGTGAACCGAGCCTTAAAAAATAGTACAAACGTTTGTAAAGAAATCTCCTCCAATAATAATAGAGAGATGCAGAAAATGTGATCTCTGTATACAGAGAGATGATAGAAGACATCGATCACTCCCTCCGTATACAGACAGTCCTTCTCAGTATGTGACACACCGTCATTTATTCTCCCCTCGGAGTTTCCTCTTTTCTTCTTAAAAATTGAAGTCCAGCCTGAGAGCCGAAACTCAGATTCTCTTTCTCTCTCTCTCCCTCTCTTCGTCTCTCTCCCTCTCCCCATCTCTTTCCCTCTCCCCATCTCTCTCTCTCTCCCCATCTCTTTCCCTCTCCCCGTCTCTCTCCTTCTCCCCATCTCTCCCTCTCTTCATCTCTCCCTCTCCCATCTCTGTCCCTCTCCCCGTCTCTCTCTCCCCGTCTCTCTCCCCCATCTGTCCCCCGTCTCTCTCTCTCTCTCTTCCCGTCTCTCCCCGTCTCTCTCTCTCTCCCCCGTCTTTCTCTCCCCGTCTCTCTCTCCCCCGTCTCTCTCTCTCCCCATCTCTCCTCCGTCTTTCCTCGTCTCCCCCGTCTCTCTCTCCCCGTCTCTCTCTCTCTCTCCTCGTCTCTCTCCCCCGTGTCTCTCTCCCCTGTCTTTCTCTCCCCGTCTCTCTCTCTCCCCCGTCTCTCTCTCTTTCCCGTCTCTCTCTCCCCCGTCTCCCCCATCTCTCCTCATCTCTCTCTCTCCCCGTCTCCCTCTCTCTCCCCCGTCTCTCCCCCATCTCTCTCTCTTCCCGTCTCTCTCCCTGTCTCTCTTTATCCCCATCTCTCCCCCGTCTCTCCTCGTCTCCCCCGTCTCTCTCTCCCCGTCTCCCCCCCCGTATCTCTCCCCGTCTCTCTCCCCCGTCTCTCTCTCCCTGTGTCTCTCTCTCTCCCCGTGTCTCTCCCCTGTGTCTCTCCCCGTCTCTCTCTCCCCCGTCTCCCTCTCTCCCTGTCTCTCCCCTGTCTCTCCCCGTCTCTCTCTCCCCGTCTCCCCCCCACATCTCTCCCCTGTCTCTCTCCCCGTCTCCCTCTCTCTCCCCTGTCTCTCCCTCGTCTCTCCCCGTCTCTCCCCGTATCTCTCCCCACCTCTCTCTCCCCCATGTCTCCCCCATATCTCTCCCCATCTCTCTCTCCCCCATCTCTCTCTCTTCCCATCTCTCTCCGTCTCTCCCTCTCCCCATCTCTCTCTCCTCATCTCTCTCCGTCCCGCTCTCTTCCCATCTCTCCCCGTCTCTCTCCCCATCTCTCTTTCTCCCCGTCTCTCTCTCTCCTGTTTCCTCCGTCTCTCCCCATCTCTCTCTCTCCTCTGTCTCTCCTCCGTATCTCTCCCCACCTCTCTCTCTCCCCATCTCTCTCTCTCCCCATCTCTCCCCCGTATCTCTCCCGTGTCTCTCTCCCCGTCTCCTCCGTCTCTCTCTCTCTCTCCCCCGTATCTTTCCCCTATCTCTCTCTCCTCCGTCTCTCTCCCCATCTCTCTCTCTCCCCATCTCTCTCTCCCCATCTCTCTCTCTCCCAGTCTCTCCCCCATTTCTCTCTCTCCCCCGTCTCTACCCTGTATCTCTCCCCATCTCTCTCTCTCCCCGTCTCTCCCTCTCCTTGTCTCTCTCTCTCCCATCTCTCTCTCCCCCGTCTCCCCGTCTCTCCCCGTCTCTCTCTCTCCCCGTCTCTCCCCCGTCTCTCTCTCTCCCCTGTCTCTCCCCCATCTCTCTCTCTTCCCATCTCTCTCCCGGTCTCTCTTTCTCCTCGTCTCTCTCTCCCCGTCTCCTCCGTCTCTCCCCCGTCTCTCTCTCCTCCGTCTCTCTCTCTCCATGTCTCTCCCCCGTCTCTCTCTCTCTCCCCGTCTCTCTCTCTCCCCATCTCTCCCCTGTATCTCTCCCCGTCTCTCTCCCCGTCTTTCTCTCTCCCCGTCTCTCTCTCTCCTGTCTCCCTCTCCCCGTCTCTCTCTCTCCTGTCTCTCTCTCCCCGTCTCCTCCGTCTCTCCTCGTCTCTCTCTCTCCCCCATCTCTCCCCCACATCTCTCCCCCATCTCTCTCTCCCCCGTCCCTCTCTCTCTCCCCCGTCTCTCTCCCATCTCTCTCTCTTCCCGTCTCTCTCCCGGTCTCTCTTTCTCCCCGTCTCCTCCGTCTCTCCCCCGTCTCTCTCTCTCTCCTCCGTCTCTCTCTCTCCATGTCTCTCCCCCGTCTCTCTCTCTCTCCCTGTCTCTCTCTCTCTCCCCGTCTCTCCCCTGTATCTCTCCCCGTCTCTCTCCCCGTCTTTCTCTCTCCCCCATCTCTCCCTCCCCCGTCCCTCTCTCTCTCCCCCGTCTCTCTCTCTCCCTGTCTCTCTCTCCCCCGTCTCTCCTCGTCTCTCTCTCTCCCCGTCTCTCCCCATATCTCTTCCCCATCTCTCTCTCCCCCGTCCCTCTCTCTCCCCCCCATCTCTCTCTCTCCCCGTCTCTCCTCGTCTCTCTCTCCCCCCGTCTCTCTCTCTCCCCCGTCTCTCCTTGTCTCTCTCTCTCCCCCGTCTCTCCCCCATATCTCTTCCCCATCTCTCTCTCCCCGTCTCTCTCTCCCCGTCTCTCTCTCTCCCCATCTCTCCCTGTATCTCTCCCTGTCTCTCTCTCTCTCCTCGTCTCTCTCTCCCGTCTCTCTCTTTCCCCCGTCTCCTCTATCTCTCCCCTGTCTCTCTCTCCCCGTCTCTCTCTCCCCGTCTCTCTCTCTCCCCGTCTCTCTCTCTCCCCACCTCTCTCCCTCCCCGTCTCTCCCTGTCTCTCTCTCCCCCGTCTCTCTCTCCTGTCTCTCTCTCTCCCCGTCTCTCTCTCTCTCTCCCCCGTCTCTCTCTCCCCGTCTCTCTCTCTCTCTCTCTCTCTCCCCGTCTCTCTCTCTCTCCCGTCTCTTTCTCTCTCTCTCTCTCCCCTGTCTCTCTCTCCCCGTCTCTCTCTCTCACGTCTCTCTCTCTCCCCTGTCTCTCCCCCGTCTCTCTCTCTCTCCCCCGTCTCTCTCTCTGCCCGTCTCTCTCTCTCTCCCGTCTCTTTCTCTCTCTCTCTCTCCCCTGTCTCTCTCTCCCCGTCTCTCTCTCCCCCGTCTCTCTCTCTCCCCCGTCTCTCTTTCTCCCCGTCTCTCTCTCTCCCCCGTCTCTCTCTCTCCCCCGTCTCTCTCTCTCCCCCGTCTCTCTCTCTCCCCGTCTCTCTCTCTCCCCGTCTCTTTCTCCCCCGTCTCTCTCTCTCCCCCGTCTCTCTCTCTCCCCCGTCTCTCTTTCTCCCCGTCTCTCTCTCTCCCCCGTCTCTCTCTCTCCCCCGTCTCTCTCTCTCCCCCGTCTCTCTCTCTCCCCCGTCTCTCTCTCTCCCCGTCTCTCTCTCTCCCCGTCTCTTTCTCCCCCGTCTCTCTCTCTCCCCCGTCTCTCTCTCTCCCCCGTCTCTCTCTCTCCCCGTCTCTCTTTCTCCCCGTCTCTCTCTCTCCCCCGTCTCTCTCTCTCCCCCGTCTCTCTCTCTCCCCCGTCTCTCTTTCTCCCCGTCTCTCTCTCTCCCCCGTCTCTCTCTCTCCCCGTCCCTCTCTCTTCCCATCTCTCCCCGTCTCCCCTCGGTGTCCCCCCTGGTCGGGGGGCTCTCCAGTGTTTGGTGACATTCCTGCGTCCAGCCACAACTGTTGCGGTTGGGAAGGTCATGTGCTGAGAATAGTCTGTTCTGCGGCTCGCAGAAACTCACACCCGTCATTAAGTTGCAGCTGCAGCCCAAAATAGCAGCGGCCCCGTGTTCCCGGCCCGCGCCCCCCCAGCATCTGTCCCTCTCGGGTCTCTCAGTCTCCTCGCTGGCTGGCAGGATGAAGGTCGGGATCGCCGCACTGATCGCCGGATTGATCGGAGGAGTCGGGGTCCTCCTGTTCCTCGTTGCGTTCGGGACGGACTATTGGCTGCTGGCGACTGAGAACTGCGGGGGCCGAGAGGGGCCGATCACCCCGGGAGAGGTAAAGAGATCGGAGGGGGGCAGGGGCTTCTATTTCATCCTAGAGAGACGCAATATCGAATGACAAAGTCTGAGCGTCACACCGCGCACATCGTCCTCATCGCCACTTCCATCTGATCTACAATTTCTGTCAGTGACACCATTGGGGCGACATCTTCCCTCGCTTCCTGTCTCTGTGACACCATTGGGGGGACAACTTCCCTCGCTTCCTGCCTCTGTGACACCATTGGGGGGACATCTTCCCTCGCTTCCTGTCTCTGTGACACCATTGGGGGGACAACTTCCCTCGCTTCCTGTCTCTGTGACACCATTGGGGGGACATCTTCCCTCGCTTCCTGTCTCTGTGACACCATTGGTGGGACATCTTCCCTCACTTCCTGTCTCTGTGACACCAATACAAAAAATGGAGGGGTTGTCACCAGGACAGGAAGTCACAGCAAATAAACACATTGTCACAAATTGTATCATTTCTCAGATCGTCTTCACTCCTCCCTCCAGCCCCTCCCCCTTCAGTCTTGCACAGGTGTACCGCCTCCTCTCCTGGACTGAAAAGGCTTCCTCTGATTTCACCGCACACTGTGAGCTTCTCACCATGTGCATTAGAAGGTAGAGCCCCGCCTCTTTTCCTGGCTGGAGGAGGTCCAGCGTCATCTAGCCCTTTCCTCCCCCTCCCCCTGCCTGACTGTCCCTGGCCCCGCGCCTTTCATTCTTTGGATTTCAGTTCTTTCAATCATGGAGGCTCAGCATCACACGTGGGCGTTACCTATGCAAATGCAGCCTGCCTAGGACACTCCCACTCCCCCAGACTACCATCCACCTATCAAGGCATTTTGATATTTGCATAACTCCTCCCACATTGCATCACGACTCTTGAGAGGAGTACTGAGGCGCAGTGCTGTGATGTATTCAGGAAGTTATGTAGGGCTCCTCCCACCAGCTATGATCTGCCTGCGTTGCATATAGAAGCACAGAGACCCGGTGATGACATCACTCAGTCTAAAATTAGGTGTGTAATGAAAGGGTAATCTTTTTTTTTTTTTTAATATCATTATTGTGTTGATGAGGGGGAGGGGGGGAGGCAAAAATCTAAGCAGTAGACGTGTGCACTGACGAAAAATGTGTTTGTTTTCGTTTCATTTGCTTTTTTTTTTTGTTTGGGTCATTCGTTATGATGGCAATTCGTCACTTCATAAATTCGTAAATTCGAAGATCCAAAAATTCCAAAAAAATAGAAAATCAGAAAATAAGAACGAAAATCCGAAAATTCTAAATAATAACTAACTATTAAATTGTTAGGTATTGGAACTTCCTTTCAAATTTGGCTGTTATTGAACGTAACAAATACGAATTTATCCGAAGTTGCGAATTATCCGAAATGACGAATGCCGCATCTAAACCAATGGAACGGAACTAATTAATAATAATAATAAATAATAATAATAAAACCTTTTTATTACTATTTATTATTAATTTGTTCTGTTCCATTCGTTTGGATGCGGCATTCGTTATTTCGGATGATTCGTAACTTCGGATAAATTCGTATTCGTTACGTTCACTAACAGCCAAATATGAAAGGAAATTCCAATACCTAGAATTTAGTTATGGTTAATTTATTATTAGTTAGTCATTCTTTCGAATTTTCGGTTTTTCTAACTAAAAATAACTTAACTATTTCATAAAAAGTTTTTATTATTATTATTTATTATTATTAATTTGTTACGTTCCATTCGTTTAGATGCGGCGTTTGTTATTTCGGATAATTCATAACTTCGGATAAATTCGTATTCGTTACGTTCACTAACAGCCAAATTTGAAAGGAAATTCCAATACTTATAATTTAATAGTTATTATTATTTCAGATTTTCAAATTTTCGAATTCCCGAATTTTCGAATTTATGAATCTATGAATTTTTAAATTTTCGAATCTACAAATTTACGAATTTTCGAATTTACGATCGCAATGACGTAACTTCCCAGCAGAGATCGCAGTGATGTCACTTCCCCGCAGAGATCGCAGTGATGTCACTTCCCGGCAGAGATCGCAGTGACGTCACCTCCCAGCAGAGATCGCAGTGATGTCACTTCCCCGCAGAGATCGCAGTGACGTCACTTCCCAGCAGAGATCGCAGTGATGTCACTTCCCAGCAGAGATCGCAGTGATGTCACTTCCCTGCAGAGATCACAGTGACGTCACTTCCCCGCATAGATTGCAGTGACGTCACTTCCCCGCAGAGATTGCAGTGACGTCACTTCCCAGCAGAGATCGCAGTGACGTCACTTCCCCGCATAGATTGCAGTGACGTCACTTCCCCGCAGAGATTGCAGTGACGTCACTTCCCAGCAGAGATCGCAGTGATGTCACTTCCCCGCAGAGATCGCAGTGACGTCACTTCCCAGCAGAGATCGCAGTGATGTCACTTCCCAGCAGAGATCGCAGTGATGTCACTTCCCTGCAGAGATCACAGTGACGTCACTTCCCCGCATAGATTGCAGTGACGTCACTTCCCCGCAGAGATCGCAGTGACGTCACTTCCCAGCAGAGATCGCAGTGATGTCACTTCCCCGCAGAGATCGCAGTGATGTCACTTCCCTGCAGAGATCGCAGTGACGTCACTTCCCCGCATAGATTGCAGTGATGTCACTTCCCCGCAGATCGGCAGTGGTGTCACTTCCCAGCAGAGATCGCAGTGACGTCACTTCCCTGCATAGATTGCAGTGATGTCACTTCCCCGCAGAGATTGCAGTGATGTCACTTCCCAGTAGAGATCGCAGTGATGTCACTTCCCCGCAGAGATCGCAGTGATGTCACTTTCCCGCAGAGATCGCAGTGACGTCACTTCCCAGCAGAGAGCGCAGTGACGTCACTTCCCAGCAGAGATTGCAGTGACGTCACTTCCTAGCAGAGATCGCAGTGACGTCACTTCCCAGCAGAGATTGCAGTGACGTCACTTCCCAGCAGAGATCGCAGTGATGTCACTTCCCCGCAGAGATCGCAGTGATGTCACTTCCCTGCAGAGATCGCAGTGACGTCACTTCCCCGCATAGATTGCAGTGATGTCAATTCCCCGCAGATCGGCAGTGGTGTCACTTCCCAGCAGAGATCGCAGTGATGTCACTTCCCAGCAGAGATCGCAGTGACGTCACTTCCCCGCAGAGATCACAGTGACGTCACTTCCCCGCATAGATTGCAGTGACGTCACTTCCCCGCAGAGATCGCAGTGACGTCACTTCCCAGCAGAGATCGCAGTGATGTCACTTCCCCGCAGAGATCGCAGTGATGTCACTTCCCTGCAGAGATCGCAGTGACGTCACTTCCCCGCATAGATTGCAGTGATGTCACTTCCCCGCAGATCGGCAGTGGTGTCACTTCCCAGCAGAGATCGCAGTGACGTCACTTCCCTGCATAGATTGCAGTGATGTCACTTCCCCGCAGAGATTGCAGTGATGTCACTTCCCAGTAGAGATCGCAGTGATGTCACTTCCCCGCAGAGATCGCAGTGATGTCACTTTCCCGCAGAGATCGCAGTGACGTCACTTCCCAGCAGAGAGCGCAGTGACGTCACTTCCCAGCAGAGATTGCAGTGACGTCACTTCCTAGCAGAGATCGCAGTGACGTCACTTCCCAGCAGAGATTGCAGTGACGTCACTTCCCAGCAGAGATCGCAGTGATGTCACTTCCCCGCAGAGATCGCAGTGATGTCACTTCCCTGCAGAGATCGCAGTGACGTCACTTCCCCGCATAGATTGCAGTGATGTCAATTCCCCGCAGATCGGCAGTGGTGTCACTTCCCAGCAGAGATCGCAGTGATGTCACTTCCCAGCAGAGATCGCAGTGACGTCACTTCCCCGCAGAGATCGCAGTGATGTCACTTCCCCGCAGAGATCGCAGTGACGTCACTTCCCCGCATAGATTGCAGTGATGTCACTTCCCCGCAGAGATTGCAGTGATGTCACTTCCCCGCAGATCGGCAGTGGTGTCACTTCCCAGCAGAGATCGCAGTGATGTCACTTCCCAGCAGAGATCGCAGTGACGTCACTTCCCAGCAGAGATCGCAGTGATGTCACTTCCCCGCAGAGATCGCAGTGACGTCACTTCCCAGCATAGATTGCAGTGATGTCACTTCCCCGCAGAGATTGCAGTGATGTCACTTCCCAGCAGAGATCGCAGTGATGTCACTTCCCCGCAGAGATCGCAGTGATGTCACTTTCCCGCAGAGATCGCAGTGACGTCACTTCCCAGCAGAGATCGCAGTGACGTCACTTCCTAGCAGAGATCGCAGTGACGTCACTTCCCAGCAGAGATCGCAGTGATGTCACTTCCCAGCAGAGATCGTAGTGATGTCACTTCCCCTGTGTGGTCTGTGTACACAGCTCATTGGAAATAATACATTGTTATAGACTGTGGGAATTGCCCAGCGTGCTGAGCAATATTTGTCACTGATCTCACTCCCCCCCCATCAGTATGATCCGAGAAAGTGGAATCTCGTCTGATGTTCACATTGTCTTCTGTATGAGGTCAGACTAACATCTCCGATCCTCATATAATATAAGGTCTCACACAGGTGGGAGGTACTCCAGGATAATTGCAACCAATCCCTACTCACCTGTTTTTAGCTCCCCTCTGCTGCCCGTGTGATGCGGTTTAATATGCGTTTTAGAAAAGTGTGTTTTGGCCCAAAAATGTTCCTCTGCTGAGATCTGTTTCTGTGTTTGGTGGATGTCAGAGAAGCTGGCCACATACGTGACAACTGCGTTATAACACATGCATCACCCAACGCATACGTATATACAAAGATAGACCAAAAATCATACTCATCTATATAAAGATATCAATCAATGTATCTGATACAGATCAGGTGACCTTCAACAGGGGGGAACTTCCGGAACAATTTGGGTTTGAAGTGGACATAAAGCGACAAGCTTCGATACATAAAAATCTCCATCGGCAACGGTTTAAACCCCTCTGTAGGTTACCAATTTAGAGTTACAGTGGAAGTCTAATGCTAGAATTATTGCTCTCGCTCTAACGATCGCGGTGATACCTCACATGTGTGGTGCGAACACCGTTTACTAATGCATGTGTGACTAACGTACATTTGTGCTCATAAGTTTACATACCCTGGCAAAATTTATGATTTCTTGGCCATTTTTCAGAGAATATGAATGATAACACAAAATCTTTTCTCTCACTCATGGTTAGTGTTTAGCTGAAGCCATTTATTATCAATCATCTGTGTTTACTCTTTTTATATCATAATCACAACAGAAACTACCCAAATGACACTGATCAAAAGTTTACATACCCTGGTGATTTTGGCCTGATAACATGCACACAAGTTGACACAAAGGGGTTTTAATGGCTATTAAAGGTAACCATCCTCACCTGTGATCTGTTTGTAATTAGTGTGTGTGTATAAAAGGTCAATAAGTTTCTGGACTCCTGACAGACCCTTGCATCTTTCATCCAGTGCTGCACTGATGTTTCTGGATTCTGAGTCATGGGGAGAGCAAAAAGAATTGTCAAAGGATCTGTGGGAAAAGGTAGTTGAACTGTATAAAACAGGAAAGGGATATAAAAAGATATCCAAGGAATTGAGAATGCCAATCAGCAGTGTTCAAACTCTAATCAAGAAGTGGAAAATGAGGGGTTCTGGTGAAACCAAACCACGGTCAGGTAGACCAACTAAAATTTCAGCCACAACTGCCAGGAAAATTGTTCGGGATGCAAAGAAAAACCCACAAATAACTTCAGGTGAAATACAGGACTCTCTGAAAACATGAGGTGTGGCTGTTTCAAGATTCACAATAAGGAGGCACTTGAAGAAAGATGGGCTGCATGGTCGAAGCGCCAGAAGAAAGTCATTACTACACAAATGTCACAAAGTATCCCGCTTACAATACGCCAAACAGCACAGAGACAAGCCTCAAACCTTCTGCCACAAAGTCATTTGGAGTGATGAGACCAAAAATTGAGCTTTTTGTCCACAACCATAAACGCTACATTTGGAGAGGAGTCAACAAGGCCTATGATGAAAGGTCCACCATCCCTACTGTGAAACACGGTGGTGAATCGCTGATGTTTTGGGGATGTGTGAGCTACAAAGGCACAGGAAATTTGGTCAAAATTGTTGGCAAGATGAATGCAGTATGTTATCAAAAAATACTGGAGGAACATTTGCATTCATCAGCCAGGAAGCTGCACATGGGACGTACTTGGACATTCCAACATGACAATAATCCAAAACACAAGGCCATGTCCACCTGTCATTGGCTACAGCAGAATAAAGTGAAGGTTCTGGAGTGGCCATCTCAGTCTCCTGACCTCAATATCATTGAGCCCCTCTGGGGGGATCTCAAATGTGAAGTTCATCCAAGACAACCCAAGAATTTACAGGACCTGGAGGCTTTTTACAAAGAGGAATGGGCAGCTTTACCATCTGAGAAGATAAAGAGCCTCATCCACAAATACCACAAAAGACTTCAAGCTGTCATTGATGTTAAAGGGGGCAATACACGGTATTAAGAACTGGGGTATGTAAACTTTTGATCAGGGTCATTTGGGTAGTTTCTGTTGTGATTATGATATAAAAAGAGTAAACACAGTTGATTGATAATAAATGGCTTCAGCCAAACACTAACCCTGAGTGAAAGAAAAGTTTTTGTGTTTTCATTCATATTCTCTGAAAAATGGCCAAGAAATCATAAATTCTGCCAGGGTGTATGGCCAAGAAATCATAAATTCTGCCAGGGTGTATAAACTTATGAGCACAACTGTATGTGTTTGATTCTGCACCTGAGCACGGAGGGATGGGGGTCCTTTTAATGTTTTTTATTATTATTTATTTTACTTTTTATTTTTACACTATCTGTTTAATTATTTTTTATTATTATTTATTTTACTTTTTATTTTTACACTGTCTAATTTGTTTTTTATTATTATTCATTTTTTTTTTTTTTTTTTTACATTGTCTGTTTATTTATTTTGTTATTATTATTCATTTTACTTTTACACTGTCTGTTTATTTTTTTATTATTATTTATTTTACTTTTTATTTTTACACTGTCTGTTTAATTTTTTCTGATCACTTTTATTCCTATTACAAAGAATGTAAACATCCCCTGTAATAGAAATAAGGGATGACAGGTCCTCTTTTTATATAGACATCTGGGGGGTCAATAAGACCCCAAAATCTCTCCTTTACCTTTTAAAAGCAAACATTTTCGAACTTTAGCTTTAAAAAAAAATTATATATATATATATATATATATATATATATATATATATATATATATATATATATATATATATATATATTTTTTTTTTTTTTTCCAGCCTGGGCCAGAAGTGATGTCATGCCGTCGCTCCGGTCCTCCAAGGTCATAGAGGTGATCAACGAGTGTTTACTCTTTGATCGCCTCTGCTCTGTGACCAGAAAGCCGCACTGTCGGATCGTTTCTCGAGTGAACCGGCGGAAACGGTAAGCCCGAGAGACACCGGCGAGCATCTCATGATCGGCTAGGATCGGTTTTAATGAGAAAGTTGGCCGCCTGCTGAAAAAACTATGCCGGGGTTATGATGATATCTTCAGCCACGATCCCGGTAAACCACTTGCAAACCGCGACGTTTATAGTTTAATTGTGGTCGGCAAGTGGTTAATGATGTCTGTGCTGGGGGAGGGGGGAATTGCTCTCTGCGATCGTCCTGGTCGCCACTGTCACTGGGATGGAAAGTGACGGGAAATCCAATATGTTACAGTTGTCACCAGAACAGGAACAGAGGGGAAATCTTTATGATGGGGAAGCTAGTTCTGGTGACAACTTTGTAGAGATTTCCTTTTCGCTTCCTGTTGTGTCTTTTGGACAAGAAGTGAAAGAAAATCTCTCCAACAGAAACTCACGCCCTACGCATTACATAGTTAGTAGTATATAAGTCAATCAAGTCCATCCTATGTGTGTGAATTTATTTAGTAAACAATGGTCTGGCCATTACTTGACTGAGTTCCCTAAGTACCCTCAGGTGCAAGCCATCTGGTCCCGGTGATTTATTAATGTTAAGTTTCCCAAGTCTAATTTTAATTCCGTCCTCTGTTAACCATGGAGGTGCTTCCTGTGTTGTGTCCTGAGGATAAACACTGCAGTTTTGGTTACTGAAGCCCCCCGATTCACTCGTGAAGACTGAGAAGAGTAAATTCAATACCTTCGCCATCTCCCCATCCTTTGTAACCAGATGTCCTTCCTCATTCTTTATGGGGCCAATATGGTCTGTCCTCCTTTTTTACTGTTTACATACTTAAAGAATTTCTTGGGATTTTTTTTGCTCTCCTCCGCTATGTGTCTTTCATGTTCTATCTTAGCCATCCTAATTGCACCCTTACATTTCTTGTTGCATTCTTTATAAAGTCTGAATGCTGATGATGATCCCTCAACCTTGTAATTTTTGAAGGCCTTCTCCTTTGCTTTTATATGCATTTTTACATTGGAGTTAAGCCATCCAGGACTTTTGTTCGCTCTTTTAAATTTATTACCCAATGGGATACATTGGCTAATGCCCTTATTTAATATATTCTTAAAGAAACCCATCTCTCCTCCGTGTTCTTTGTTCCTAAGATTTTAGCCCAATTTATGCCTTCTAGCAAGGTTTGTAGTTTAGGGAAGTTGGCTCTTTTGAAATTCAGTGTCTTTGTATTCCCCTTAACATATATATAAAGCAATTCCCTTTTCTTTGAAGAATGACACCCAGATGGACCTCGGCCCGGCGCCCCTCTACTTCCACCATGAGGGATTCTTCTGGAGATGTTGGTTCAACGGCGAGGAATTCCAGGAGACCATCTGGAACTTCTGGTTCAGTAAGTTTCAATTTTATTTCAGTTCCTTGTCAATAAATGTTTCACCCGATTTCTCATTATACTCCATACAAAGTATCCGGGGCCGGATTCCTCTGGGATTATCCACATGTCATGAATAGATATCAGTGTCTGACCTGTAGTACCCCAAGGCCATGAATTGCCCCTTCTGGTTGCTCATGTCAGGACCATGCCTTAAGCTGGTATGTAGGGACCATGCCATAAGCTGGAGTGTAGGGACCATGCCATAAACTGGAGTGTGGGGACCATGCCTTAAGCTGGAGTGTGGGAACCATGCCATAAACTGGAGTGTGGGGACCATGCCATAAACTGGAGTGTGGGGACCATGCCTTAAGTTGGAGTGTGGGGACCATGCCTTAAGCTAAAGTGTAGGGAATATGCCTTAAACTGGAGTATAGGGACTATGCCTTAAGCTGGTGTGTAGGGACCATGCTTTAAACTGGAGTGTAGGGACCATGTCATAAATTGTATTGTGCCCATTCCAGATTTAGTGGGTAGACAGCCTGAGCTCTGATTGTCATTTTTTCTGCATCAGTTGGTTTGCCATTAAGACTAGAGCATTGATTACTTCTGCCTGCTCCTGGGGAATGCTCTCCAAGAAGATACAATGTTATGGGTTATGAATATTTATCTCACTGGGAGGTTTGTTGCCAATGATTTGAGCTAGGGGAGGGGATAAATATTTCATTCAGAAGGCCTTCTAGAATGGTCCTTAGCCTTCCAGGCTTCTCTTTATGTAGTGCTGCATAATCCTTTGCCTGCTAGGCCTACTGTCTAAGTTGGAGGTCCTGGTGTCTTGGGAGGAGGTAGCTGAAGTAGAGGCCTCTTTGTTCCCTGGGTTTGGTGTTTGGTCAGGAGGTAGCTGAAGTAGAGGCCTCTTTGCCCGTAAAGGCCTCTTTGCCCCCCTGGGCCTGGTGTCTGGGGAGGAGGTAGCTGAAGTAGAGGCCTCTTTACCCCCTGGGCCTGGTGTCTTGGGAGGAGGTAGCTGAAGTAGAGACCTCTTTGTTCCCTGGGTTTGGTGTCTGGGGAGGAGGGGGAGGAGATAGCTGCAGTAGAGGCCTCCTTGTCCCCTGGGCCTGGTGTCTGGGGAGGAGGTAGCTGAAGTAGAGGCCTCTTTGCCCAATAGGCCTGGTGTCTTGGGAGGAGGTAGCTGAAGTAGAGGCCTCCTTGTCCCCTGGGCCTGGTGTCTGGGGAGGAGGTAGCTGAAATAGAGGCCTCTTTACCCCCTGGGCCTGGTGTCTTGGGAGGAGGTAGCTGAAGTAGAGGCCTCCTTGTCCCCTGGGCCTGTTGTCTGGAGAGGAGGTAGCTGAAGTAGAGACCTCTTTGTTCCCTGGGTTTGGTGTCTGGGGAGGAAGGGGAGGAGATAGCTGAAGTAGAGGCCTTCTTGTCCCCTGGGTCTGGTGTCTGGGGAGGAGGTAGCTGAAGTAGAGGCCTCTTTGCCCAATAGGCCTGGTGTCTGGAGAGGAGGTAGCTGAAGTAGAGGCCTCCTTGTCCCCTGGGCCTGGTGTCTGGAGAGGAGGTAGCTGAAGTAGAGGCCTCCTTGTCCCCTGGGCCTGGTGTCTGGAGAGGAGGTAGCTGAAGTAGAGGCCTCCTTGTCCCCTGGGCCTGGTGTCTGGAGAGGAGGTAGCTGAAGTAGAGGCCTTCTTGTCCCCTGGGCCTGGTGTCTGGGGAGGAGGTAGCTGAAGTAGAGACCTCTTTGTTTCCTGGGTTGGTGTCTGGGGAGGAGGTAGCTAAAGTAGAGCCCTCCTTGCCCCGTGGGCATGGTGTCTGGGGAGGAGGTAGCTGAAGTAGAGGCCTCCTTGTTCCCTGGGTTTGGTGTCTTGGGAGGAGGTAGCTGAAGTAGAGACCTCTTTGTTCCCTGGGTTTGGTGTCTGGGGAGGAGGGGGAGGAGGTAGCTGAAGTAGAGGCCTCCATGTCCCCTGGGCCTGGTGTCTGGGGATGAGGTAGCTGAAGTAGAGGCTTCTTTGCCCCCTGGGCCTGGTGTCTTGGGAGGAGGTAGCTGAAGTAAAGGCCTCCTTGTCCCCTGGTTCTGGTGTCTGTGGAGGAGGTAGCTGAAGTAGAGGCCTCCTTGTCCCCTGGGCCTGGTGTCTGGGGAGGAGGTGGCTGAAGTAAAAGCCTCTTTGCCCCCTGGGCCTGGTGTCTTGGGAGGAGGTAGCTGAAGTAGAGACCTCTTTGTTTCCTGGGCCTGGTGTCTGGGGAGGAGGTAGCTGAAGTAGAGGCCTCTTTGTCCCCTGGGCCTGGTATCTGAAGTAGAGGCCTCTTTGTCCCCCTGGGTCTGGTATCTGAAGTAGAGGCCTCTTTGACCTCTGGGCCTGGTTTCTTCTTGCAATTAGTTTCTTGTTATCTGAAACCACATCTCTAGAGATCCTGAACAGACTGTATTGAAGCTCTACCATCAATATATACCATTAGGGGGACTTCTGCTGCTTTCCCATAATTTCTTCAGCTATATAACATGGATGTGACGAGCATAGTGTAAACAACCTTATCGATGTCAGTGATTATTTAAACAAGCTTATAGGTTTTAAAATAAATTTTGCACATATTGAGCAGCCATATTTGTATACAGGGCTTCATGTTTTCCTGATTGCACTTCACTGTTCTTTAGTAGTTTACCCCAGCTATTGATTTTATCTCACCTGTTTACTCAGTTATTGGTTTTATCTCAGCACCACCTCATTTATTATAAATAATATCCTGCATTTTAGTAAGAGCCGTAGATCTTCTGTACTTTATACACACCCCAGATAAATACCCAAGAGTCCAACTGAATCATTGTGACTCAGGTTTGTATCCAGACTCCGCCATTCTAGAGACAGCTGACATGGGATAGGAAATCTCTTTCTGGGTGTGGTCAGTCAGGGTCATGTATTGGATCATGTATCAATTCATTTCAGCTTTATTATCTGTTCTCTTCCAGCCAGCCAGGCACACCCCAAACACTGCATAGAGGGCTACCTATTCCCTATGCCCATCGCCCAGGGGCCTGTCCCGCATCCCTCCTATGACCCCACTGCAGGTAAGTGACCACAAATCAAAATTGGCAATATACTATACTGTGTCCTCTGCTGATACCAAAAACACTATATGCCAAATATTATGTGACCCCCCCTCGAGTAATGGAGTTCACGTGTCTCCAGTGAAGAGGGCTGGTAATCCTCCATCATACAAAGACATTGTAGACAATTGTGCTCTTCCAACCTTGTGGTAACAGTGTAGTGAAGACCCTTTTCTGTTCCAGCATGACTGGGCACCTTTGTACAAAGCCAGCTCCATAAAGACATGATCTGACCAGTTAGAACCAGCTACATAAAGACATGGGGTGACCAGTTAAGACCAGCTTCATAAAGACATGGTTTGACCAGTTTGGACCTGCTCCATAAAGACCGGGGGTGACCAGTTTGGACCAGCTCCATAAAGACATTGGACAATTTATTTATTGTTATGTTTGCAAGCCTGGGTATGCTCATTAGGCTCTGTTTTGTATGTTTTAAACTCTTTAAAGACATGGGATAACCGTTTGGACCAGCTACATAAAGACATGGGGTGATCAGTTAGAACCAGCTACATAAAGACATGGGGTGACCAGTTAAGTACAGCTCCATAAAGACATGGTTTGACCAGTTTAGACCATTTCATTCAAGACATAGCGTGACCAGTTTGGACTAGCTCCATAAAGACATGGTTTGACCAGCTCTATAAAGACACAGTGTGACCAGTTTGGACCAGCTCCATAAAGACATGGTGTTACCAGTTTGGACCAGTTGCATAAAGACATGGTGTGACCAGTGTAGACCAGCTTCATCAAGACATGGCGTGACCAGTTTGGACTAGCTCCATAAAGACATGGTTTGACCAGTTTAGACCAGCTCCATAAAGACATGGGGGTGACCAGTTTAGACCAGCTCCATAAAGACATGGGTTGACCAGTTTGGACCAGCTCCATAAAGACATGGGGTAACCAGTTTGGACCAGCTCCATAAAGACATGGTGTGATCAGTTTGGACCAGCTCCATAAAGACATGGGGTAACCAGTTAGGACCAGCTCCATAAAGACATGGGGTAACCAGTTTGGATCAGCTCCATAAAGACATGGGGGTGACCAGTTTAGACCAGCTCCATAAAGACATGGGGTAACCAGTTTGGACCAGCTCCATAAAGACATGGTGTGATCAGTTTGGACCAGCTCCATAAAGACATGGGGTAACCAGTTAGGACCAGCTCCATAAAGACATGGGGTAACCAGTTTGGATCAGCTCCATAAAGACATGGGGGTGACCAGTTTAGACCAGCTCCATAAAGACATGGGGGTGACCAGTTTGGACCAGCTCCATAAAGACATGGGGTAACCAGTTTGGACCAGCTCCATAAAGACATGGTGTGATCAGTTTGGACCAGCTCCATTAAGACATGATGTGACCAGTTTGGACCAGCTCCATAAAGACATGGGGTAACCAGTTTGGACCAGCTCCATAAAGACATGGTGTGATCAGTTTGGACCAGCTCCAATAAGACATGATGTGACCAGTTAGGACCAGCTCCATAAAGACATGGGGTGACCAATTGTGGAGGATCTCGGGTTTGCTGAACAGAGCCTTGACCTCATCCCTACTAAACAACTTTGGGATGAATTGAAATGCCAATGGTGAGCCAGGTCTTCTCATCCAACATCAGTACCTGACCTCACAAATGGCCACAAGTTCCCCAAAACACTCCAAAATCATGTGGAAAGTCTTCCCAGGACAGTAGAGGATGGTATGGCCGCGAGGAAAGCAACTCCATATTAATGGCTATAGGGGGAGGAGGGGACTCCATAATAATGGCCATGGTGGAGACAATTCAATATCAATGAACACAGTTTTAGAATTGGATGTTTAACCAGCTGGTATAGGTGTCATGGTCAGGAGTCCCCTGACTTTTGGCCATATAGGGTATGGAGTATGTACAGTCTGGGCTGATCTGTGATATTGATACTTTATTAGTTGTTTTTCAGATGCCATTGTTGCTGGAACTTATTGTAATTTAGTTGCACTCTTGTGGCCACAGGGGCCCGTGTTTTGACTGTAGTTGTAGGAAGGTACCTCCTCTCTATACAGATGTTACAAGGTATATAGTTTGTTTCTAGTGAGGTCCATTCTATTGCTTTCTGTGATCAGCCATGAAGGTGCTATATTCTGCCATAGACGGGTAGATGTTTCTCCAAGAACCGATGGTAGAGGGTGGCTTTGAGGGGTGCAGTCACAACTGTCCCTCCAATGCCGGATCTCATCATTGCTCCTCATGTATCCATCCTCCATTGCATCACTCACACTATTACCACCTTCCTTCCCTCTTCAGGACGGGAGAGGATCGGAGCTGGAAATTCCCTGGGATGGAGGGTTTTTCCACAGGGGAGTTATAGACCCCTAGACAGAGTAGCCCTGAACATCCCGATCCTCATCTGAGTATCATAGCAGATGTTAGATGGGAAATCTTATAATTTATGGTCAAGGGTATAAGAGAAGTCTTGAGTCCTAAGAGTTCTTTTACAAGAGCTCCAGGAATTATCGAGGAATCAGCGGCTCTCTGCTGGCATGTGGGCTGGAACCACCAGCTGTATATATATATATATATATATAATTATAGGAGTGATCTGCTGCAAGAAGAGGCAGGGAAGGGCTGCTTGGCTTCACTTCAAAGGTCTGGGCAGCACAGTGGCTTAGTGATTAGCCTCGAGAAGGTCCTTGGATAACATCTACATGGAGTTTGCATGTTCTCCTTGGGCTTCCTTCCACTTTCCAAAGACATGGAGGTATATTAGTTGGCCCCTGTCTAAAATTGGCCCCTAGTGTTGTGGCCTGCTATGCCGACCCTGATAACGCTCTTTTGGGCGATTGATGCATCTCTGCTACTCATTTCCAACATGAAGCCAGGAGGAACGGAGGTTTGCAGTTCTCTAAAGATCAATGGGGGGGTGGATATATATATATATTATATGTAGCACCCTTCTGACACCCCATTTGCAGGATATCACCCCCAGAAGCCAGGAGCGGGCTAGCATTTCCCCCCAGAGGCCATGGCTAAAATGGGAGGACAGAGAAAGAACATTGGGCGCCCGTCACTTTTGTCTTTTTTAGGTTTTATTGTAGGACGGTTAAAGGAGAAGTACGGGGAAAGCTCGTTTGGCTGTACTTCTCCTGTGGATCACAGGAGTGCAGAGTGACCCGTTTTCAGCAGATGGGAAGCGGGATCCGCCCATAACCACAACCGAGAGACAGGGGCGTAACTAGAAATCACAGGGCCCCATAGCAAAATGTTGTATGGGGCCCCCCCTGCAAACAGCCCCCCCCCCCCCCAAAAAATGAACTAATGCCATTGAACAACAGATTATCACACCCACGTGGCACAGTACTCAGGCAACAGCTTATATTAATTTAGAACAATAAAGTATGCAGTATACTGTATGCAGCCCCTGAAGGACACACATTGCTGACCTCCATGTCTTCTAACCAATTTCTGTTCTGATTAAACTTCTGTGTAAATACAAGACAAATAGGGGAGAAATAAGACAGCCATGATGAACAGTGGCCCAGTGCCGAAAACGATGTCCCTTCACAAGCGCGTTCAAGTGTTCTGCCCCACCCACTCTGCTCCTGCTGCATGCGGCTGCGTGTGTCGGGACACGGCCGGACTCGCAGGGCCCGGGAGGCTTAACAGTAAACTTACATTCCTCCTCCTCACCGCAGGGGCGGATCCAGAGTCTAGTCTCGGGAGGGGCACTGCCAGAAAATATGGGTTTTTTGGTGGCAATTTATTTGGGAAATGGCTGATGTTGACGCTTCAATCATCCCGGCACCATGGTTGTTATGGTGTCAGGATGATTGAGGTGCATTATTTCTATTATTACATTGTTATAGAAAATGAAATAGTTCAACTCACCATAATGCAGAATCAGTGGGAGCCCTGAGCGTGTCACTTGCACATCGCCTGCCACAAGTTGCAGATTGCCCACTTGCCACGTCACTTGCCACAAGTTGCAGAATGTCACTTGCCTCAAGTTGCGGAATGTCACTTGCCTCAAGTTGCGGAATGTCACTTGCCTCAAGTTGCGGAATGTCACTTGCCTCAAGTTGCGGAATGTCACTTGCCTCAAGTTGCGGAATGTCACTTGCCACAAGTTGCGGAATGTCACTTGCCACAAGTTGCGGAATGTCACTTGCCACAAGTTGCGGAATGTCACTTGCCACAAGTTGCGGAATGTCACTTGCCTCAAGTTGCGGAATGTCACTTGCCACAAGTTGCGGAATGTCACTTGCCACAAGTTGCGGAATGTCACTTGCCACAAGTTGCGGAATGTCACTTGCCACAAGTTGCGGAATGTCACTTGCCACAAGTTGCGGAATGTCACTTGCCTCAAGTTGCGGAATGTCACTTGCCACAAGTTGCGGAATGTCACTTGCCACAAGTTGCGGAATGTCACTTGCCTCAAGTTGCGGAATGTCACTTGCCACAAGTTGCGGATTGTCACTTGCCACAAGTTGCGGATTGTCACTTGCCACAAGTTGCGGATTGTCACTTGCCACAAGTTGCGGAATGTCACTTGCCACAAGTTGCGGATTGTCACTTGCCACAAGTTGCGGATTGTCACTTGCCACAAGTTGCGGATTGTCACTTGCCACAAGTTGCGGAATGTCACTTGCCACAAGTTGCGGATTGTCACTTGCCACAAGTTGCGGATTGTCACTTGCCACAAGTTGCGGATTGTCACTTGCCACAAGTTGCGGATTGTCACTTGCCACAAGTTGCGGAATGTCACTTGCCACAAGTTGCGGATTGTCACTTGCCACAAGTTGCGGATTGTCACTTGCCACAAGTTGCGGAATGTCACTTGCCACAAGTTGCGGATTGTCACTTGCCACAAGTTGCGGATTGTCACTTGCCACAAGTTGCGGAATGTCACTTGCCACAAGTTGCGGATTGTCACTTGCTACAAGTTGCAGAATGTCACTTGCCACAAGTTGCGGAATGTCACTTGCCACAAGTTGCGGAATGTCACTTGCCAAAAGTTGCAGATTGTCACTTGCCACAAGTTGCGGAATGTCACTTGCCACAAGTTGCGGAATGTCACTTGCCACAAGTTGCGGATTGTCACTTGCCACAAGTTGCGGATTGTCACTTGCCACAAGTTGCGGAATGTCACTTGCCTCAAGTTGCGGAATGTCACTTGCCACAAGTTGCGGAATGTCACTTGACACAAGTTGCGGATTGTCACTTGCTACAAGTTGCGGAATGTCACTTGCCACAAGTTGCGGAATGTCACTTGCCAAAAGTTGCAGATTGTCACTTGCCACAAGTTGCGGAATGTCACTTGCCAAAAGTTGCAGATTGTCACTTGCCACAAGTTGCGGATTGTCACTTGCCACAAGTTGCGGAATGTCACTTGCCTCAAGTTGCGGAATGTCACTTGCCACAAGTTGCGGAATGTCACTTGCCACAAGTTGCAGATTGTCACTTGCCACAAGTTGCAGATTGTCACTTGCCACAAGTTGCGGAATGTCACTTGCCACAAGTTGCGGAATGTCACTTGCCTCAAGTTGCGGATTGTCACTTGCTACAAGTTGCAGAATGTCACTTGCCACAAGTTGCGGATTGTCACTTGCCACAAGTTGCGGAATGTCACTTGCCAAAAGTTGCAGATTGTCACTTGCCACAAGTTGCGGAATGTCACTTGCCACAAGTTGCGGAATGTCACTTGCCACAAGTTGCGGATTGTCACTTGCCACAAGTTGCGGATTGTCACTTGCCACAAGTTGCGGAATGTCACTTGCCTCAAGTTGCGGAATGTCACTTGCCACAAGTTGCGGAATGTCACTTGACACAAGTTGCGGATTGTCACTTGCTACAAGTTGCGGAATGTCACTTGCCACAAGTTGCGGAATGTCACTTGCCAAAAGTTGCAGATTGTCACTTGCCACAAGTTGCGGAATGTCACTTGCCACAAGTTGCGGATTGTCACTTGCCAAAAGTTGCAGATTGTCACTTGCCACAAGTTGCGGAATGTCACTTGCCACAAGTTGCGGATTGTCACTTGCCACAAGTTGCGGATTGTCACTTGCCACAAGTTGCGGAATGTCACTTGCCAAAAGTTGCAGATTGTCACTTGCCACAAGTTGCGGAATGTCACTTGCCACAAGTTGCGGATTGTCACTTGCCACAAGTTGCGGAATGTCACTTGCCACAAGTTGTGGATTGTCACTTTCCTGCTAAGGTGAAGAATGGGGATTGTCACTTCCTGTGTCCTAGTCTGAGTCAGGCAGCAGAGAGATGATGTAATCTCTCTGCTGCCTGCACAGTGAGTGAGGGCGGAACTGCCGGGATGCGGGGCGGGCACCGGGCAGTGAGAGATGATGTCATCTCTCTGCTCTGCCACCTGCTGATTGGCTAGTTCACCCACGAGCCTCCCAGCTGGCAGCTTCCTGTCCGCTTTCACACCTGCCCAGCGAGCCGCCCAGCTGCATCCGCTCGCGCAGTCAGTTTGACTGTACAAGCGCCGAGTGGATGGGCAGCTCAGCGGCTCACCCACCACGCTGCAGTCACTTGCACTCCGACTTACCGGGCCCCACTCGGCTGCGGGCCCCATAGCGCCCGCGTGGGTGGCTATGGCAGTAGCTCCGCCACTGTCGAGAAACCTGGCACAGCCTCTCAGCAAGCCGCTGAGAGCCTGAGTCGGATGCTCCCTATAACCCCCAACACTCCAGTGAGCTGGGGGCGGGGCAGAGTAGAGAGCCGGTGACCGACAGTCACCAGTTCTCTACTCAGAGAGCTCTGAGGACTGAGTGATCAGCGGTGCTTGATGGGTAATTATTTCGGATGTCACTGCTTTGAATGGTTGGCGAGTGGGGCGGCGATTTTTGGCATTTGGGACTGCTGCATTGCATTCTATCCCATGAAGATATTGTGGAAAAGTTCTAAAGATCATGAAGGGACGCCTTTACAGTCCTGAAACGCGTCGGGTCGTCTGGACAACCCATATGTATCACTACCATCGACACCAATGTTTTTAGTGGTTTTTGTATTATGTATACTGTGCTCTTTTTTGAACCTATATAGTATATTGTATAGTTTGAATTTCAATAAATCTTTTTAATTGTTCATTTTTTTTGCTGTTGCCGTTAAAGTCCCACTCATTTAGGGTACCCTCTTTATATTGTACTTGAGGGATGTTGGCAACCTCTATGGCCCAGTCGGATGTTTACTATTTTTTAGCTTTTGTTTAGGACAATGGGGCTACATATACACTCACCGGCCACTTTATTAGGTACGACTCTTCAGTTGCTTGGCAACACAAATTGCTGATCAGCCAATCGCACGGCAGCAACTCAATGCATTTAGACATCTAGACGTGGTGAAGATGACTTGCTGAACTTCAAACCCGAGCATCAGAATGGGGGGAAAAAAGGGGATTGAAGTGACGTGGCATGGTTGTTGGTGCCAGACGGGGCTGGTCTGAGTATTTCTGAGCATCTCTTGGAGAATGGTGGGAAAAAGAGAAAATATCCAGCAAGCGGCAGTTGTGTGGAGGAAAATGCCTTGTTGAGGTCAGAGGAGAATGGGCAGACTGGTTCCAGATGATAGAAAGACAACAGTAACTCCAATAACCCCTCGTTTCACCCAAGGTATGCAGAATACCATCTCCGAACACACAACACATCCAACCTTGAAGCAGATGGGCTACAGCAGCTGAAGACCCCACCGGGTGCCACTCCTGTCAGCTAAGAACTGGAAACTGAGGCTACAATTGGCACAGGATTACCAAAATTGATCAATAGAACCTTCCAGTGTTCTAAAGATTGTTTGTCCCCATGATTATTCATGCCGCCAGTGACCTCATACCTGTGGGCCAATGGAGTGAGTTATGGGGCAGATAGTCCTCTTTGAATCTGCTGCTATGCATCCAAGTACCCTAAAGACTACAAATCCCAGGGACCCTTGCAGTGGCCTGAAGGTTGCTGGGAGGGACAATAAAAGGAGCTTAGAAGCCGGCGCACGCTCTCTTCCTTCTAGGCCTGACGCAAGACGGACCTCTCTGTGTGACTGCGAGAGAGGTCAAGGCCTACCACGGGGAACATTACTTCCACCACGAGGCCTGAGAGGCCTAGTCCTGCTACCCGCTGTCGGGGAATCCTGTCACCAGCATCATTTACAGTGCCTACCCATCGGTGCGGACGTGTGGAGAAAGCTACTACAGAAGGCCGAGACAGAGGATCCATTGCCGGAGGGTTGCCACTCGTGTTCCTGTCTAGAAGACCTCGGATCGTTGGCGAGGGAGCAAGCCCCTCAATCTTTATCTAGTCACTACCACCATTACAGAACGCCGTCCCCACCCAAGAACACTTTACTGCATTGCTCGAAGACTAGGCTCAGATGCCTTAGGCCAGTGGTTCTCAATTCCTGTCCTTTAGGACCCACTAACAGGCCAGGTTTTCTGTATTACCTTGGAGGGGGGATTCAGACTGGAATACGGAAATCACTGAGCAGCAAGTGAGATCACCTGGGATGGATTTCAGTTCTCTTGCAATCCTGGCCTGTTGGTGGGTCCCGAGGACAGGAGACGAGAACCTCAGCCTTAGGCCTTCACCACTTGGAATCTTTGGTTTCATCCGCCACCAAAAGGATTACAGTTAACGAGCTCCAACTAGCTAGCGAAGAATAACAGATCTGCCACGTGGAACTCTACTGCCATTAGTTATAGGAAGCCTATACACAGTATCTCACAAAAGTAAGTACACCCCTCACATTTTTGAAAATCTTTTCTTCTATCTTTTCATGTGGCAACACTGAAGAAATGACACTTGTCTACAATGTAAAGTAGTGAGTGTACAGCAAGCTACTAGCAAGGTCTGGTGGCTGGTGAGTGTATATTTATGACAAATTAAGGGCCCGTTCACGCAACGCATTGCGGCCAATTGAACTTAACGAAATGTCACTTTGTATACATTTTAATAAAGTTTGCATAAAAAAAATAAATAAATAAGACAATGAAATCTTCTCCTTCTGGTTGGCAGTGTACAGAGGCTTCTGGACGGCGTTCATCGTCCTCGCTGTGGCCGCCAGCCTGGTGGGAGGGCTCCTGCTGGTGTGCGCTGTGCCCTTCGCCGCCGCCCAACTCTATAAAGTAGGAGGAGGATTCTTCATCACTTCTGGTAAGAGGACAGCTGTGCGTGGGTGGGGGAGGGGGGGGTCATTGTTCAGATTCGGGAGTTTTAATACCGAGTGAAATGTATCTATTGGGGGGAAATCCCGAAATGTAACAGTTGTCACCGGAAACAGGAAGAGAGGGGAAATCTTCCAGTGGGGACACCTGTTCTGGCGAATGTCCCCTCACTTCCTGTTGTGCCTCTAAAGCAGGAAATGAAGGGAAATCTCCACACACAAAAAAAAATGAAACAAAATAAAAAGTTTAAACTTTAGATTTACATTTTAGGAAATGTATAATAATTACAATGAATCGTCTCCATCTCGCACTGACTCCACCCAGAACTGAACTGTCAGTGATTGGCGGATGTCGGAGGGATGACCCACCCAGAGGATTCTGATAGGTCAGTCACTCCAGGGGGAGGAGCTCTGTGCTGAGTTTTTACATCCGCACACCTGCTGTGGCCATTTCTATGTATTATAATAGATTCCGGGGGTCAGTATGACGACCACATCGAATAAATTACAAAAAAACTCCATCAGGGTCCCCATCAGAGTCCCCCCTTACATCAGAGTCCCCCCTTACATTAGAGACCCCCTTACATCAGGGTCCCCATCAGAGTCCCCCCTTACATTAGAGTCCCCCCTTACATCAGAGTCCCCCCTTACATTAGAGACCCCTTACATCAGGGTCCCCATCAGAGCCCCCCTTACATCGGGTCCCCATCAGAGTCCCCCCTTACACTAGAGTCCCCCTGACATCAGGGTCCCCATCAGAGTCCCCCCTTACATTAGGGTCCCCATCAGAGTCTCCTCTTACATCAGAGTCCCCCCTTACATCAGAGTCCCCATCAGAGTCCCCCCTTACATCAGAGTCCCCCCTTCCATTAGAGTCCCCCCTTACATCAGGGTCCCCATCAGAGTCCCCCCTTACATCAGGGTCCCCATCAGAGTCCCCCCTTACATTAGGGTCCCCATCAGAGTCCCCCCTTACATCAGGGTCCCCATCAGAGTCCCCTCTTACATCAGAGTCCCCCCTTACATCAGGATCCCCATCAGAGTCCCCCCTTACATCAGGGTCCCCATCAGAGTCCCCCCTTACATCAGAGTCCCCCCTTACATCAGAGTCCCCCCTTACATCAGGGTCCCCATCAGAGTCCCCCCTTACATCAGGGTCCCCATCAGAGTCCCCCCTTACATCAGGGTCCCCATCAGAGTCCCCCCTTACATCAGGGTCCCCACCAGAGTCCTCCTTACATCAGGGTTCCCACCAGAGTCCTCCTTACATCAGGGTTCCCACCAGAGTCCTCCTTACATCAGGGTTCCCATCAGAATGCCCCCTTACATCAGGGTCCCCATCAGAGTCCCCCCTTACATCAAGGTCCCCATCAGAGTCCCCCCTTACATCAGAGTCCTCCCCTTACATTAGAATACTAATACATGGAAATGGCCGTAGCAGATGTGCGGATGTAAAAACTCAGCACAGAGTCCTCCAAACCCCGGTGATGATTAACCACTTGCTGCAAACCACCATAGCTGTACGTCGGTTCTTTGACTCTAAATACGTTGTTATGGCAACAGCTAGCGGCCATATCCCCGGTGTTTTCAGCAAGGGCAGGCGGTCCTCTTTAAGGTAAAAGTGGTGTCTGTGGCAGATTCGCCGCAAGGTCACTTTCATTGGGGGCGGGAGAGGTGACCCTCCTCCCGACACGATCCGGTCTTCTCCGCCGCTTACCAGAGCCTCCGGGAGGGGCGGAGACGATCGCATCCTTCCCCCTGACAGACCTGGAGCCGAGTGAGGGAAAGATGGCCCCTCCCACTCGGCTCCATACCATTGGATGACGGAAGCGACGTCAAACGTCATTTCCACCCAACGGACCTAAAGGGGAATTTTTTTTTATTGCATTTAAGTGTAAATGTGAGATCTGAGCTCTTTTTGACCCCCCAGATCTCACATTAACCACTTGCTGCCCGCCGCCAAATGACAGCGGGGGCGGTGCGGCTCTCGTTCTGGGTGGACGTCATATGACGGCTTCCCAGAACGACCGCTCTCACGCGCCCCCGATCTACGGCTGCGGCTCTTTAACTATGTGATCGGCTGTGGTCCAATCACAGCCGGTCACCTGTAAACACAGAGATGCCGGTAATCGGCGCTCCTCGCCTCACACTGACAGAGTGCCCGGTATTGAGGTGGGTTAAAGAGGACCTGTCATGCTTTTTTTCTATTACAACGGATCTTTACATTCCTTGTAATAGGAAGAAAAGTGACACAAAAGAAAAATAAAAATGGAGATTTTTAAAGGTAAAAGTTTGGCCCCATTCCACGAGCCGGGCGCAATTTTGAAGCGTGACATGTTGGGTATCAATTTACTCGGCATAACATTATCTTTCACAATATAAAAAAAGAAAATTGGGCTAACTTTATTTTTTAAGTCAAAAAAGTGTATTTTTTCCAAAATAATTGCGCTTGTAAGACCGCTACGCAAATACGGTGTGACATAATGGCAACGACCGCCATTTTATTCTCTAGGGTGTTTGGGGGTTCAAAGTAATTTTCTAGCAAAAAAAAAAAAAATTATTTTAACTTGTAAACAACAAGTGTCAAAAAAAGTCTCGGTCCTTAAGTGGTTAAATGCCACCAAAGGAAAGCTCTATTTGTGTAAAAAAAATAAAAAATGATAAAAATGTCATATGGGCACAGTGTTGTATGAAGAGGGAGGGTATTGCCCGGTATTGGGGGGCAGGAAGGGGAGGAGAGTGCCCGGTATTGGGGGGGCAGGAAAGTGAGGAGAGTGCCCGGTATTGGGGGGGGCAGGAAGGGGGAGGGGTGTGCCCGGTATTGGGGGGGCAGGAAGGGGGAGGGGAGTGCCCTGTATTGGGGGGCAGGAAGGGGGAGGAGAGTGCCCGGTATTGGGGGGGCAGGAAGGGGGAGGGGAGTGCCCAGTATTGGGGGCAGGAAGAGGAGGAGAGTGCCCGGTATTGGGGGGCAGGAAGGGGGAGGGGAGTGCCCTGTATTGGGGGGCAGGAAGGGGGAGGAGAGTGCCCGGTATTGGGGGGGCAGGAAGGGGGAGGGGAGTGCCCAGTATTGGGGGGCAGGAAGAGGAGGAGAGTGCCCGGTATTGGGGGGGCAGGAAGGGGGAGGGGAGTGCCCGGTATTGGGGGGGCAGGAAGGGGGAGGGGAGTGCCCTGTATTGGGGGGGCAGGAAGGGGGAGGAGAGTGCCCGGTATTGGGGGGGCAGGAAGGGGGAGGGGAGTGCCCAGTATTGGGGGCAGGAAGAGGAGGAGAGTGCCCGGTATTGGGGGGGCAGGAAGGGAAGGAGAGTGCCCGGTATTGGGGGGGGCAGGAAAGTGAGGAGAGTGCACGGTATTGGGGCGGTCAGGAAGGGGGAGGGGAGTGCCCGGTATTGGGGGGGCAGGAAGTGGGAGGGGAGTGCCGGTATTGGGGGGGCAGGAAGGGGAGGCGAGTGCCCGGTATTGGGGGGGGCAGGAAGGGGAGGAGAGTGCCCAGTATTGGGCGGGCAGGAAAGTGAGGAGAATGCCCGGTATTGGGGGGGGCAGGAAGGGGGAGGGGTGTGCCCGGTATTGGGGGGGCAGGAAGGGGGAGGGGAGTGCCCTGTATTGGGGGGGCAGGAAGGGGGAGGAGAGTGCCCGGTATTGGGGGGGCAGGAAGGGGGAGGGGAGTGCCCAGTATTGGGGGGCAGGAAGAGGAGGAGAGTGCCCGGTATTGGGGGTGCAGGAAGGGGGAGGGGAGTGCCCGGTATTGGGGGGGCAGGAAGGGGGAGGGGAGTTCCCTGTATTGGGGGGGCAGGAAGGGGGAGGAGAGTGCCCGGTATTGGGGGGGCAGGAAGGGGAGGGAGTGCCCAGTATTGGGGGGCAGGAAGAGGAGGAGAGTGCCCGGTATTGGGGGGGCAGGAAGGGAGAGAGTGCCCGGTATTGGGGGGCAGGAAAGTGAGGAGAGTGCACGGTATTGGGGCGGTCAGGAAGGGGGAGGGGAGTGCCCGGTATTGGGGGGGCAGGAAGGGGGAGGGGAGTGCCTGGTATTGGGGGGCAGGAAGGGGGAGGGGAGTGCCTGGTATTGGGGGGCCGGAAGGGGGAGGGGAGTGCCCGTATTGGGGGGCAGGAAGGGGAGTGCCTGGTATTGGGGGGCCGGAAGGGGGAGGAGAGTGCCCGGTATGGGGGGCAGGAAGGGAAGGAGAGTGCCCGTTATTTAAAGGGGCAGGAAGGGGGAGGGGAATGCCTGGTATTGGGGCAGGAAGGGGGAGGGGAGTGCCTGTATTGGGGGGCCGGAAGGGGGAGGGGAGTGCCCGTATTGGGGGGCAGGAAGGGAGTGCCTGGTATTGGGGGGCCGGAAGGGGGAGGGGAGTGCCCATATTGGGGGGCAGGAAGGGGGAGGGGAGTGCCTGGTATTGGTGGGGGGCAGGAAGGGGGAGGGGAGTGCCCGGTATTGGTGGGGGCAGGAAGGGGGAGGGGAGTGCCTGGTATTGGGGGTGCAGGAAGGGGGAGTGCCCGGTATTGGGGGGGCAGGAAGGGGGAGGGGAGTGCCCGGTATTGGGGGAGGGGAGTGCCCGGTATTGGGGGGGCAGGAAGAGGGAGGGGAGTGCCCGGTATTGGGGGGGGCAAGAAGGGGGAGGGAGTGCCCGGTATTGGGGGAGGGCAGGAAGGGGGAGGGGAGTGCCCAGTATTGGGGGCAGGAAGGGGGAGGGGAGTGCCCGGTATTGGGGGAGGGGAGTGCCCGGTATTGGGGGGGCAGGAAGGGGGAGGGGAGTGGCCGGTATTGAAGGGGGTAAATGTGAAGAGTAGAATGTGGCGGCCCTCGTACTGATACGTGTGTGTTTTGTGGTTGCAGGAGTCCTGCTGGCGCTCCTGATCGCCCTCTTCGCCCTGTGGAAGGAGTTCGCCGCTGACCTGGAGCGGTACATCCTGTTGGAGCGCGCTGAGCGCTGCGCGCCGGACTCTCACGTCCGCGTCTATTACGGATGGTCGTTCATGTTCGCCGCCGCCGGGACCCCCCTGGTGCTGCTCTCCGGCCTCCTCTTCTTGTGCGTCGGCCGGAGCGTTCACGTGGAAGAGAAATAGGCGGCGCGGCGGAGCTGAAGATTGCGGATTTTTTTTTCTTTCGTAGATGGCGGGCGCAGAGCCGCGGAGAAGAAGAGAACTTTGTTATGTCCGTATTCAGAAGTCACCAGCTGTGCCGAGCTGATTAAGAGTCAGATAGCGGCGGCCGGGCCTGGCGGGGGGGGGGGGGGCCTATCACAGGGAATTAAATATGGCGTAAGCGCCCAGGAGCCGCCATCGCACGCCGCTGTAAAGTGTCTGCGGGAGAGTGAGGATTGTGTGATTTATTTCTATCATTCTGTATTCCAATAAAATCTCACAAAATAAATCTGGTGCCGCGTCCCCCGGGTGACAGACTCAGCAGAGGGCGCTATAATGTACGTGTAGAGTGCCAGCTCTTTGGGTTTAGATCACAATTCCTTCTTATGTCTCAGCATGCATTGCTCTGCCCCCTGTGCAGAGTCCATACATACAGAATAAGAACAGATACCGAGAATTACACCCGACATACAGGACAAGAGAAGTAGTACTGTGCAGATTACCACTTTATTAGTCGCAAGTCCCTGGGGTTAGGGGAGTGTCCTTGGAGGAAATGCTGGGACTTGTAGTTCTGCAGTATCAGGAGACTTGCTGCACCGGTGCTGTGAGCTGCAGGAACACAAGTGACAGTCTGCAGGTTGACCAATATAAAGTATCCCTCCTCCCCCATAATCAGATCCGGCCTCATTGATCTCTGCGGCTGATCGATATTTCTAATTTCTTCTGTAAAGAGACAGAAAACAAATCCTCTGCACTGGAAGTCATGAGAGATCGCTCTCTGCCCCACACGGGGCGCCACTTCTGGCGGAAGACGTACGGCGATCACGCCCCGCATTTGTCACCGCATAGAGATGGAAATGAATTCCCATCCATCGCCCGCCGCCACACACGAACGTCACGTCCCCGATCCGTCACAGAATAATTGCTAATTAAAGGCGATATTTCACCTATCAAATCTCAGGCGTCTTTTATGAATCCGTGTCAGCACTTAGGCGGATCAAATAATCGCGCAGTAAAATATTATGATGGATTGAATCTCACGCTCCGCTCCACAAACACATCATAAATTCTCCAATGAGGAATGTGAAACGCCACATTTTATAGATGAAGGATTGTAACAAAACACAAAGAGGACCTGTCACCCCCCTCCGAGGAGGAGAAGAGCATCGCTGGAGGCAGCAAACCTTTTCTATACATTGACAGCTGGGGAACTACAAGGCCCAGTATGCCATAAAAGCTTCCCAGCAAAACATTCCTTGTCTAATGTTTCTCTCCTTCTTCCTTCTCCTCTATCCTCTCCTCTCCTCTCCTTCTCTATCCTCTCCCCTCCTCTCTTCTCCTTCTCTATCCTCTCCCCTCCTCTCTTCTTCTTCTCTCTCCTCTCCTCTCCTCTCCATTCTCTCCCCTCCTCTCTCCTCCTTCTCTATCCTCTCCCCTCCTCTCTCCTTCTCTATCCTCTCCCCTCCTCTCTTTTCCTTCTCTATCCTCTCCCCTCCTCTCTTCTCTATCCTCTCCCCTCCTCTCTTCTCCTTCTCTATCCTCTCCCTCCTCTCTTCTCTATCTTCTCCCCTCCTCTCTTCTTCTCCTTCTCTATCCTCTCCCTTCTTCTCTTCTCCTTCTCTATCCTCTCCTCTCTTCTCCTTCTCTATCCTCTCCTCTCCTCTCTTCTCCTTCTCTATCCTCTCCTCTCCTCTCTTCTCCTTCTCTATCCTCTCCCCTCCTCTCTTCTTCTTCTCTATTCTCTTCCACTCCTCTCTTCTCTATCCTCTCCCCTGCTCTCTTCGCTATCCTCTCCCCTCCTCTCTTCGCTATCCTCTCCCTCCTCTCTTCGCTATCCTCTCCCCCCTTTCTTCTCGTCCTCTATCCTCTATCCTCTCCCCTCCTCTCTTCTCCTTCTATATTTTCTCCCCTCCTCTCTTCTCCTTCTCTATACTCTCCCTTCTTCTCTTCTCCTTCTCTATCCTCTCCCCTCCTCTCTTCTCCTTCTCTATACTCTCCCTTCTTCTCTTCTCCTTCTCTATCCTCTCCCCTCTTCTCTTCTCCTTCTCTATCCTCTCCCCTCCTCTCTTCTCCTTCTCTATCCTCTCCCCTCCTCTCTTCCCCTTCTCTATCCTTTCCCCTCCTCTCTTTGCTATCCTCTCCCCTCCTCTCTTCGCTATCCTCTCCCCTCCTCTCTTCTCCTTTTCCACCCTCTCCCCTACTCTCTTCTCCTTCTCTATTCTCTTTCCTCTTTTCTTCTACTTCTCTATCCTTAAGCCTCCTTTCTTCTCGTTCTCTATCCTCTCCCCTCCTTTCTTCTCCTTCTCTATCCTCTCCCCTCCTCTCTTCTCCATCTCTATCCTCTCCCATCCTCTTTTCTTCTTCTCTATCCCCCCTCCTTCCTTCTCTTTCCTCTCCCTTCTCTATCCTTAACCATCTTTTCTTCTCCATCTCCATCCTCTCTTCTTTTTCTTTATCATCTCCCCTTCTTTCTTCTTCTCTATCCTCTCTCCTCTTTTCTTCTCCCTCTCTGTCTCTTCCCCCTTTTCTTCTTCTCTATCCTCTTCCTTCCTTTCTTCTCTTTCTCTAAAATTGTTGACAGGTCCACTGTATACCTTTGCCTGTCATTTAGTACAGTCATTTAGTACAGGAACGCTGACCAAAGTCTGAACAGATTTTTGTCCCGTCCATCAGAGAGAGACACGAGATTTCTCCACAAAGTACAGGAGAAGGAGAAGAAGAGAGCGGAGGAGAGATCTGTCAGATGGAAGTATTTCCTCAGGTTGGGGGACATTATTTGGATCGTGAAAAGAGGCTGTTGAGTGGTTACTTACCTCTCTAGGGTTGTGAGACCCTCTACTGGCGTGAGGCAACATGGATATAAGATTGTTGAGAAGACTTCTGTCTCCACGCAGGCCATGGAACCTGGATAGCTGTGTAGCTTCCACCCCCTTAGTGGCTGCTGGAATTTTACTGGTTCTTCTACCCTTCCCAATGGTGACCCACTCTCTGTCTGCACCCACCAACACTGATACTCCAATGGCAACAATTAGGCTTCAGTCATCTTTGTTCTGTAGGTTTATTTGCTTAATAAACTTGTGGAGAAAGGATTAGGGGCACATGATGCCCAAGTCAACAAAATTTGCCAGGCTATCTTAGATAAGCAATGAAAATGAGCAGAATCCTCAACCTCTTGAGTAACAGCCTCTTCATAACAAAATTGATAGTTCCCTTTGATAATTTAGTAGAAGTCTCCCAATTACAATAGATCCTTTGAATGCCTCTATTGGTGGCCCTAGATCCGCCAGTAGAAGCCTCCCAGTTACAATAGATCCTTTGATTTCCTCTATTGGTGGCCCTAGATCCATCAGTAGAAGCCTCCAAATTACAACAGATCCTTTGAATGCCTCTATTGGTGGCCCTAGATCCTTCAGAAGCAGCCTCTCAAATTACAACAGATCTTTTTAGTTCCTCTATTGGTGGCCCACAGATCCTGTAGTAGAAGACTCCAGATTACAATAGATCCTTTGAATACCTTTATTGGTGGCCCTAGAGCCTTCTGAAGCAGCCTCTCAATTGCAATTGATGGTATGAGTGCCTCTATAGGTGGTCCTAGATGCTTCAGTAGAAGCCTCCAAATTACAATAGATCATTTGAATACCTCTGTTGGTGGCCCTAGATCCTTCAGAAGCAGCCTCTCAATTACAACAGATCCTTTGAGTTCCTCTATAGGTGGCCCTAGACCCTTCAGTAGAAGTCTCCAAATTACAATAGATCCTTTGAATATCTCTTTTGGTGGCCTTAGATCCTTTAGAAGCAGCCTTTCAATTACAATAGATCCTTTAAATTCCTCTATTGGTGGTCCTAGATCATTCATTAGCTGCCTCCCAATCACAACAGATCTTACAGCAGCAGCCTCCTAGTTACAATAGATCTTTTGGGAATCACTTTGGGTGGCCCTAGAACCTGCATTAGCAGCCTTCTAATAAGAATGTGTCCTCTGACTCCAGGAGAGTAGTTATGGGTATCTCCAATCAAAAGCTGAGTAATGAGGTCTTCATGCAACGTCCATCCAGCAGCAGCGCCCCCCCCAAGCTCTCCTGGAAAGTCT